>JAMKQA010003884.1:0-44767 GCA_024699735.1 Posidonia australis
CGCGGCCGTTTTTTGCGGGTCCGGGCTCGCCTGGGCCGGCCCGGTCTGTTTTCCATGTCTAGTCCGTCATCGACTTCATGGAACGAGTGTGGAATAAAATTTCAGACTTGCATCATTCGTGGGTGGGATCTGGAGCCATGATCAATCAATATTAGGTGAAATTACGACTTGAATGTGTGTTTGTCACATTGGGAGGAAGTAGAGGACATCTGCCACTAACAACATATTAACTGTAGAATGGTCTGGTTGGTGGGTTGACAATCTAATTTGACACTTGTAACTTTTAAGGCTCTTGAAATTGAATGCAGTTCATTTCAAAATTTGTTTTTTTGATAACGTTCATTTCAAAATTTGTTGCCCAAGAAAAATAATATACATACTAATTTACTCTGTTGTATCAATTTCGTATGACAATATTATTTTGTCAATAAAAACTACAGGTTTTACATGGCTGTACTAGAGAATAATGAGATCGCATAGAACAATTTTGGGATAACATTACTGTACAGGAAAATTTATATGGTTTGTCTGTACATTTTGTAAATCATACAAACTGGTGGCTGAATTTCTCGATGATGTTATTACGACAGTATTTACGGTGCCAATGCATTTTGCTTGGGCCAGTACATATTTAAGATGATCTTGTTAGAATGGCAGAAATTTTCTTTCATTTTTAAGATGATCTTGATAGCATGGTTGAAATTTTCTTTTTATTAAAATTTCTTTTTATTAAAATTGGTCGGCATGAAACCACAAAGCAACCAATATCTAAAGTCTGTTCTCACCGAAAGGGTTATCAAAAAACCTAAAAAATAAAAAACAAGAAACAGTAAGGAAGGGTTATCCAAAAGGAAAAAGGTAAAGTAGAGAAGGAGAAAAAATCAGGTCTGTCACGGGTCCTCGCTTCATGGACATCATCTTCTTTCCTGTCGTCTTCGTCTCCTCCATCAGCATCATCTGAGCTCCAAAAAAAAACAACCAAGGAAAGAGAAGGGGTGAACGGAAAACCCTCCTCCCCCCTCGCTCTTGTCAGGGTCGTTCGGTTGGAGTTGCATCAGATGAAGGGGTTCTTCAAGTCGAAGCCTCGGACCCCCCCGGAGCTGGTCCGCCAGGTGCGGGAGATCCTCATCTACACCGACCTCAACTTCAACCGCAACACCAGTGGGCGCCCCGACCCCAAGCGGGATGACAAGGTGTCACACACTACTACCAATGTGACCTCTTACCTTCTCCTCTTTCCTCCCCCCCCTCGCCGCCCACCTCTTACCTTCTCCTCTTTCCTCCTCCCCCTCGCCCCCCCCACCTTCTCTCTCGTTCTTTGATCATGATCTGGTGATGAGTTCCTCTCTCCTGTGCTGATGCTTCCTACTTTGTTTCTGGATGCGCACTTGAATTCGCTGGTACCTTTGTTTGTTGAAAAACTGGAAAGGAAAAAGAAAAAAACAACACTTTTTTTTGGACACAATGGGAAAAAAGAAGTTTTCCCTGCAAAAAATTCCATCTAAAATTTGCTTCAATTTGTTGTTTTTTCCGTGTTTTCTCAAAATTGCTTAGGATCTTTCTATGAAAGTAGAGCTTTATGAGCTATTAAACGTGGGGTTGATATAGGATATGTGACTCAATGAGGTCATTGGAGATGATGAAATTTCTGATTTTGCCTCTTGGATTTCGTGAGATTGTGGTCTGTTTTGTTGTCGTTGTCATACTCTGGCAAGTTAACATTGTTCTGAAGGGATGTTAGAGTGGATCTGTCTTTGTTACTCTAGAACAAAAAAGGCGAATGGATCACAGATGTTGGTGAGGATACAAAGGTGGATAAGGGCTTGTTGTTGTTGATCCGTGATGGAGTCTGGAGTCACTCTGTTGATGTGGGTATACAGTGGTTGGCTTAATTTTGCTCGCTTTGTGCGAGTCTTGGTTACTTTCCTGTCAGTTGTGATACTGTGGTTGTTGGCTTGTTTTCTTTCACTTCCATCGTATTGGTTTCTAGTTTTCTCTTTCACTTATCTTAAGACCTGAGAAAGCTTTTTCTTTGTTTTTTTTGCTTCTTTATTGTGAGGGACAAGAAAATATGTGTGTTATTTTTCTAATGAGCATGTGAGTACATATGCATAGGGATTGTTAGACATCTTAGGATAAGTGGATATCCAATAATCCATCTAACTAACAAGACTTTAATACATTACAATACTCTAACTCTAACACTCTCTTTCAAGTTGGAGCATATGTATCTATTATGTTCAGCTTGGTATATAGAGTCCCAAATATATCTACACTTAAATCGTTTGTGAAGATGTCTGAAAGTTGCTTTGAGGATTAAGTATAAGATGTCGAAATAATACCTCTCATTACTATATCTTGCACATAATGACAGACAATCTCTATATGTTTCGTGTGTTAATGAAAGGTTGAATTATTAGCGATGAATATGATAGCTTGGTTGTCACAATGTATAGACATAGACATATCAATAGGAAAATCGAGCTCCAACAAGAATGACTTGATCTACATCATTTCACACGTTATCTGGGTCATAGACCTATACTTTGTCCATGCAATGGATCTGGAAATCACATTTTGCTTTTTTACTACGTTAGGTCATCAAACTACCTCCCACATATATACAGAAGTTCGATGTAGACTTCCTATCGCCCTTGTCTCTAGCATAACTTTAAGTTTGAATAGGCCTCAACTTGCAGGTGGTTACTTCTCTTGTAAACCAAATCTTTTTTTAGTGTGCCTTTGACATAGGACACAACATGCAAGACTCTATTCTAATCATGGTTCCAAACATCGATTTCGTATCGAACTTCGGTTCGACAAAAATAGGAAACGTGTCGGACATCGGTGGAAATATCGGTGGAAATACGGTAAATTTATGGAAGTATATGGAAATAATAAAAAAACTTCGAATTTTGCTTTGAAACTTTAGAATAAATTAAAGTACACAATAATCTACATTTAAGACTGCTTAGATCAACTTTTTAAACATGTATCATAGTGAAATACACTATATGGACTTAATACAAATATTCTGAATCATAAATAATAGACAAAAATGGGTAATAAATGTTTAAAAACAAAAATACTCATAAAAGTTACCTCATATATGCTTAATACTTGAAAGAATGTCTTGGTTCATCAATATTATGTTGTTGTTCAGCTATGTTGTGTGCACGATGAATTTGCTGTCGAATTTGGGACTCCCTCCAAAATACATAGTTGTTTCAAGACATGTAGCTATAATATGTTTGATATTCATAATATAATAATGATAAACTGATATTGGCAGTTGAATCAGGAATCCTATAAGTGGATATTGTGCAATAAGTACTTGTTGAGGCTGTTGAGGGAAGCAATCTTGATTTGGAAGACCTTGATAAGGTTGTTGCTCATAATCTGTTTGTGGTGGTGCATAGTTGAAGATGGAGCTCATATCTCATTCACTTTGTTGGCTTGGGATATAAGAAGATGATGTTTTCGTTCATCCACTTTCAGATGTATAATTTGATTGTTCATAAGAATGATCTCCATAAGAACTGTAGTCATAAGGGTCTGTAGGATCATGGATATTCAGAGAATCAAATGACTCTAATAAATTTCCTCTAATATGATTACTCCAAGAATCTAAATCTTGTGCTGTGTCTTCACGAGGTTTTCTTTTATAATGATATGGCAAAGGATCAGGTTTTGATGGTTGTCGAGCTCCATGATGTTCATCTTGTGTGACATGTGTGAATTCATCTTCTCCTGTGAATGGACTAAGCGGTCTTTGATTTTCTCCTCGTAGGTCTCCAGTTCTAGGTTGAGTTGCATTTCCACCGTCACCACCTTCATCATCATTTGGTGGTTGTGAGGTATCATCTGTATCACTCTCACCACCTAAACCTGGTGTTCCACTACGAGAATGTTCTGATGAACTAATGTATTCTTCAACATTAATGTTCATTTCAACAGCAATTCTTGAACTTGGTCTACCTTGTTCTTCATCTAGTATTGGTTGTCCATTTTCTTGCAACTACTCTAGTATAGGATCCTCATCTTCGTCCTCATTGTATATATATGCCAAATCAATTGGGTCGAAGTGATCCTTATCTTCTCCTTCTCTGATATATTTTATTCTCAACCTCATGTTATAGCGTACAAACACAAGATCATTTAATCTTTGAGTTTTCAATCTGTTTCTTCTTTTTGCATGGATAAGATTAAATGTGCTTCAATTTCTTTCACATCCTGAAGCTGAGGTAGTTTAAGATAAAATCTTTATTGCAATTTTTCTTAAATTTGGAACATCTGTTCCATTCAGTATTCACCATTCACTTGAAATATGATATTAAATTATTAATGTATTACTCATATTATGATGTAATGTTATGAAATAAAATAAATAATATACAAATCTTTACTTGGAGTCATCGAAGTACGACCACGAATCGCTTGAGGATCTCCAAATCCGAACATTTGGTTCCTAAAGTATTTAATTTCATTCAACGCTTCTATTTGAATGTCCACATTTGACTCCAATTTCTTTATTACCAATCTCATAGAAGATAGTAAATCAGTACGATTCCCGAGATCATGATCGTATTGGTACTGCGGATTCAGATAGTATGCTACATTGATAAAAATAGTAATTAAACAACCAATTATAATGTAAATATAATTACGACAAAGATAAATATATATATTAAACTACTTACTAGCTTCATGTAAAGGGTTAAGAAGCATGTTGGACCATTTTTCTTCGATAATATTCAAGTATCCTTTGGATGATCTGTATGCTGCATCTTTCATCAACTTCGTTGCCTCATACAAGAAACCCATTGTAGATTTATTATCATCATTCACCAAACGAAGAACTTTTGAAACCGGCTTCATTATGCTTACTACCTTTCGAGCATCTTCTCAAAAAGACTGACTATTAATTATAGAATTTATTTTCCTACCAATTGGAGTATCACTCTCATGATATTTATACCAGACTTGTGAATTAAACATGTACTTTGGTCCATTCCTTTTATCAATTATCGATTGGAGAGTAATGTAATTTGTTGCAAATTGAGTAACCCCAAGCCTAATCAAGTCACCACTACAACACTCAGGTGACCTCATAAAGGCTAATAGGTAGGAGTGATTGTAAATAAAATTTGTTACAACCTTTGCTTTTCTAACAGTTTTCTCCACTAGTTTCGTTCTACCAAAGTCCTTGAGTATCAAATCAATACAGTGAACAGCACATGGTGTCAAATAGATAGGATACTTAGACATAATTTTTTCACCGATTTTTTTGAAATTATTGCCATTATCGGTGACAATTTGAACCACATTTGACGGTTCCACTTGCTTAATGACTTTCATTATTTGTTTATAGAGATATTTATGATCTCTGATAACATCAGAAGCATTAATAGACTTTAAAAAAATTGTGCGGTCATCATAGTAGACTATGAAGTTGATAATCTATTTCCTAGTAGTGCTTGTCCAACCATCACACATGATAGTAATCCCATAGGTTGACTATTGTCGTTTCAAGTTATCAATGTAGCTTTCTAATTCCTCCTTTTCTGATTTAAGATACTTATTCATTATATCATAATCAGTTGGTGCTTTTACTCCCGTATCTCTTTTGGCCGCTACATCAAGCATATGTTGTAGATACAGTCCTTTTGTAGTATTCGCTGGAATAACATTAAAAAACATGTATTTGGCCACAACATGACCAACTTTTTCTCTAGCATTTCCAGACATGCCTTTGATAATCTTCTGCTTCGATTTTTTAGTTCTACATGTTGCTGAATCTGGACTATCATATTAAACATTCCTGCAATGCCTTTACTCTTATCTTTCTGTACACTGCACTGTCACTTCTACTTCATCTAACAATTGTAGAACCATGAAATATCTGAATTTGCTTTCTATGTCATTCTTCATTTCTTGATTCCATTATAGCTCTCCTATACATGTCTCTCTCATCTTGAGTTTGACAATCTAGAGGATACACTATATCTTCATCTGAATTGGTATAACAATGGACTCACGCTCTCCTTCATCAAATAGAATCTTCTTAAATCTTTCATCTCTTTTCGTCATGTCATTTTTTTTGGATTTTGTGCTCTTTAGTAACTCTCTTATCTGATCACGAACAATAGTTGGGCATGACTTACACCTACTGACATTACTGTATCCACCAACAAGATGTTGCTTTAATCTTGTAATACTCCCACTTATCATTCTTTTTCCACAGTACTTACATTCTGTTTTCTGTCTGTCATTGTTGACAGCATAACCATGCAACCATCTTGGATCTTCAGATCTAGCAACTCTCTTTTCATTGTCACTTCCATTACTTTGAGATCTATCAGAACTCGACATTACGAAAACTGAAAATAAAAATTACTCAAATATTAAAAATATGTTTCTTTATTTTTTAAATTTTCTATGATTTTTACATGTTTTTTGATATTTTATTTAATAATTTGTAATTTAATATTATTTTTGATTTTCTACAATATTTCAAAAAATATCTTTATTTTTTTCAACTTCTTACTATTTTCCTCATTTCTTTGCTTAAATTTGAAATATCTGAATGTTTTTCAAAATTTTCAATATTATCCAGATTTTTTTAATTATTTATAAAATATTATGAATTTTTGTTTTCTTTTTAAGTTATAAATATTTTACTGATTTTTTATTTACTGATTTTTAATGATTTTATAGAATTTTTAAGTTAGATTTTACCTTTATTAGTTTAGATTTATCATTCTTAAGTTAGATCTATCATGTTATTAACATTAAAATACAAAAAATAACATAAACAAAAAATAAAATACAAAAGCATAAAAATAAAACATGAAACCATATAGATATACAAAAGATGATGAATATAAAAGCAATCAGATATGCAAAGACAGATAAATATAAAAGATGAATATAAAGACAGATAAATAAAATACTGATAAATAAAACATAACTTTCAAAATAAAAACAGAAAAATAAAACTAATGTAAACCATAGTAATGAACTAATGATACCACCTTTTCTAATGTAAAAATAAAGACAGATAAAACTAATGTAAAAATAGATAAATAAAAACGCATGCACCTTTTCTTTCCCTTTCTTTTTCACGGGAAGTTGTGGTGCGGAGCGGGAGAGCACGAGAGGCACGGAGAGCACGGGAGGCACGGAGAGCACAGGACGTCGCGACGAATCCCACAGACGCACGGAGGGCACGAATAGGAGTCGGCGAAGGGCTCGCACAGGCTGCGGAGGGCACGGGAGGCTATGGATCCTGCATGGGAACAGGCGGAGGGTTGCGGGAGGAGGCATCAGAACAAACGGAAGGCACGGGAACAGGCGGAGGGCTACGGATCCTGCAGAGGCAGGCAGAGGTGGGAACAGGCAGAGGGCTACGGATCCTGCAGAGGCAGGCAGAGGCGGGAACAGGCGGAGGAGGTTGGAGGCACAGGCTGCCGTTTCGTCCGTCCGTGTCGATATTTGAAGGTAAGTGTCGGTCGACACCTGTTTTTACAGTGTTGAAATTTCCATATTTCTTTCGACACACACGACACGCCACCGACATATTCATGAACATACAGTAAACGAAGATATTCCTCTGTATGTCGTTTCGCCTATTTGAGATTCCGACATGTGTCGGTGAAATTTCGCCGACGCATCTCGATGTTACAAACCATGATTCCAATGTATTCTTCTAGGTTCATGCATGAATTAACTGAGTAAACTGACTGTATTTGATATGTTAGGCCAAGTGAGTGTCAAGTATATGAGTTTCTCAATCAATCTTTTGTACTGATTACGATCCTCTAACAATTCTAAAGTAGTGTCTCAGGGGAGTGGTGTTTGTTCAATAAGTGTATTCTCTGGTTTGTCGTCGAAAAGTCCTGTTTCCTGAAAATGATCAAGAATATAATTTTTCTAAGATAGTGTCATCCTTCCCTTTACATAGGTATACTCAATGTTTAGAAAATACCGTGCTTTGCTTATGTCCTTAGCGACAAAGTGTGCACTAAAGTACTCTTTTGTCTCTTGAATGCTTGTTGTATCATTACTTGTCACAGAATGTCATCAACATAAATTGTTAAAAACACACACCTAGTAGTAGTCCTCCTGTAGAAAATAAAATGATCAACAATACATTTCTGAAAATCACTAGTTATGATCGATTAAAATTCTCAAACCAAGCTTTGAGACTTTGTTTTAGGCTATAGATAGCATTCTTCAGTTTCCATATTCTATCCTTTCCGAAGTAACATACTTTAGAGGTTACTTTATATGTACAGGTTCACATAAATCACCGTATAAGAAGCATGCTTCAAATTACTATATAAGAAGCCATTCTTCACATCTCGGTACATTGCTCATGAGTGATTGACGATGGTGGACAAAATAACTCTTGATAGAATTCTTCACATCTCGGTACATTGCTCATGAAAAAGTCTCTACATAGTAGATATCATATGTTTGAGTGAAGTCTTTAGTTATTAATCGAGCTTTGTACCTGTCAATTGTCCCATATGGCTTGTGCTTTATAGTGTAGACTTATCTACAGGTGATTATGGTTGCTTTGACAGGACGGGTCACCAACTCTTAAGTGCCATGAGACCTCAATGTTGTTATTTCCTCATCCATGATTGCCTTCTAACGAGGGATTAATAAGGCTTCTTGATAATTCTTGGGAATAGACTTATGTTGCGTTTGGTACGTTGGAACAAAAATAGACAGGAATGGAATGAACTGTGGAATGAAATAGAAGAAAATGGAATAGAATAATTTTGTTCCATTTCGGTGTTTGGTATGGAATGAAATAGAATGAATCTAGACCTCCATTTTCTTTTTTTATGGTTTTGTCAAAATGCTCCGCCTCCTACTCCTCTCTTTCGTCGTCCACCTACAACACAACCTTGTCGCCTTCCTGAATGCAATGCAGCATAGCTCGCCCCTGTGTTCTCCTCAGTTGCCATACTATGAACCCACTTCTAGCTTCCTTTGGAATTCCTAGCTTACGGATGTAGCACCAAGAGCTTTTGTTCCATTGTCGTTGGGGTCGAGATGGGTAGGTACGAGTGTCACTATGGCCAGGAGCGGGCCTCTTCATCCCGCTCTACGAAACGAAGGTGGACTCCGTCGAAGTTGTTAGAAAGTGAGGAAGAAGAAGAAGAACGATGTAGTAGTAGACGTGGCACAAGTAAGAGCCATTGGAGGAGGTTGTCGTCGTTGAGGTGGTCCACAGGCTTTGATCGTTCAGATGGAGGAAGGAGGTGGGATGAGGCGAACGAGGGAGGGGCGGAGGAGGAAGGAGGAGGGAGGGGTTACAGGAGGAAGTGGGGCGAAGGAAGGAAGATGAGGGGGCGAGGGAGGAAGGAGGAAGCCGTCAGGGTGCAACGGAGGAGTAAGGGAATTGAGGAGGAAGGAGGCTCATGGGGGAGGAAAAAGAGGGGCAATGGAGGGAGGAGTCGTGGGGTACCCTTTTTTTTTGATTCTAATGGACTTGGGAATTAAATTTCTTACCTCTTGGAAAGGAATGGAATTCCTATGTTCAATGGAAATTTGATTTCCAAGCGAATTTCATTCCCATGTTAATTCTAAAGATATTTTTATACCAAACATCAGAATGGAATTATCTCATTCCATTTCAGTCTATTCCAGTCCTTAGAAGAACTAGACAGAGTAAAACTACGAAAAGATTAATGAAGAGAGTCATGTGAAACAAAATTAGAAATAGGATGAGTTGTACTAGAAAGTGTACTCTTGCGAAGCATAGTTGGAAGGTTGGAACTGATGGAAGGTTGATTTACATCTGTGAAGGAGGATGATTCTCTGAAAAGAAACAAATGTACCTGTTGGCGGTGATGATATACTTGTGATGGGCGTGACAACTCCTTGTCCACATGTGACAGAACTCAACTTGAAACGGTGAAGGAAGATACTTGATCTTAGATATAAGATCATCAAAATATGTTTAGACTCAAAAAAAGTGACATCGATTGAGATAAAATATTGTCTAATGGGAGGATGAAAATACTGATAACCTTGTCGAGTTTCAGAGTAGCTCACAAACACACACTTTATCGACCTAGGAGACAACTTGTCAAGTCCAGGGATAAAGGCAACACACCCAGAAACCCTAGGAGTTAAAGAAAAAATGGTTAGCATTTAGTCGAAGACACCTAAGAAGAACCTCACCTCTTAGAAGGGTAACTGGTATCCTATTTATGAGATAGGATGCGGTAAAGACAATATCAATCCACAAGTATTTTGGGACATGCATTTGTAATATAATGGTAAGTGTGACATCTAAAATATGTTTGTGTTTGCATACAATAACATTATTTTATTGAGATGTGTGAGGACAAATGGTTTGATGTTGAATTCCCAAGATGATACAATAAGACTGGACATTAGTTTGAACAAACTCAAGAACATTATCCGTACGTAAACATTCTAGAGTAATATTAGATTGATTTTTTATTTCATTAATAAAAATTTTAAGGACATCGAGGACTTGACTATGATTTTTAAGCAAAGAATCCTAAAATGCACACAAAATCAATAAAAATAATATAATAATGATAACCAGACATCGACTGGCTAGCAGGACCCCTTATATTACAACGACTTAATTCAAATAGACTTTGACTCGACACAAGATGTAGGTGTCTAAAAATAACACGATAGTGCTTACTTAACTTACACGACTTACAATTAAACGTGGAAATAGAAAACCAAGGTAGAGCTTGCTACAACTTCCTATGAGAAGGATGATTTAGTTGATAGTGTCATAAAATGGAAGGCTCTACAGTGGAAGCCACAGTTGCCAATCCTTGGAGTGTATTATTACAAGTCAGTAGGTAGACGTCATGTCCTCATTCATAGTCCAAATCAATCCTCCTCTTTGTCTACAAATCCTAAAATGTGTAGTGGAATGGGAAAAGGTTATACAACAAAGTAATTGTTTTGTAATGGCACTAATTGAAAGGAGATTGACAGGAAAATCAGGGACATGTAGGACTTTTTCTAATTTAAGTTGGGAAGTGGCCTGCACATTCTTTTCTTCATCGACACGATAAGAACGACTATAGACAATAGCAACAGAATGGATATTAGAAAGTTGGGATAAATGGGTAAAAAAATCTTTTATACTTGACATATGGAAGGAGACACCTAAGTCAATGATCCGGGAGCGGTCCTAGAAGGTAAGGAGGGTACTAGTATTTTAAGAAGTAGCATGATGCTGTGGCGGTGAAGTCAGTGGCATGTAGCTGTAGAAACTGTTCGTAGTCAACTTGAGAGATAGTTACAGTGGACTTAGCATTGGATGATATGGATGGTAAAGTCTCTGTAGTGACATGTGTCATCATTGGTCGGTTAATTTTGTCCCAATACTTATCTACTCGATGTTCCAACCATCCATAATGCCTGCAACGAGGTTGATCGCCATTGTTTGCGTGCGCCTTACGCCTCCTTCGAGAAGCACTACGTTTGCGACCATGTGTAGCTACCATAACAGACTAATCTGATAGAGGGGTAAGGATGGCTGTGGAGATTCATAAAACCTTGGTAAAGGTAGTCTGTAAATCTAAAACACTATCAATGCCCAAGATCTGTGACCTGACATAGGAGCAAAGGTCTGATTGGATAAATAAATCGCGACAGCTAACTCCTTATGATATTGTCTCATTCGACTAATGTTGGTGGTCAGAGGCTGGTACACATCTAGTTCATTTATTAAGGCACGAAGGAGGTGAAATGCTCTTAAACCAAATGATTACCTTGGCGTAATGTAAATAATTATTCATACATTTCGAAAATGCGCGAGATGTTCTTCTCATAGTCATATGTGAGTCGCAGTGTATCTTAAATTTTTTTTACTAGTCACAACATCATAACTCCTTGTGCAATGGTAGGCTCCATGTTGTTCACTAATTAGGAAACAATCGCAGCATCATTGGCGTACTAATCTTCGTATGTGGCATCCTTAGCATCAGGGGACGATGCAGTAAGATACTTAAGTTTTCGATGGACAGTAATGAACATTTCAAAATGTTGTGTCCACAAGAAATAATTCTTTCCATTGAGTTTTTTTATGTGCCACTTAGATTTTTCACCAACGACTCATGGGAGATCATGTTTCCCAACCTTTCGGATACTCACAACAACTATCTGCAGACACAACCACATGTAGATGGGACTTGTCCATGCACAAATGGGGAAGAACATGCGATAGAGTAGCCTACAACACCACCATGATCAGCAAGTGTGGCTTGAACGTCGTTGATCACATAGGAGAGGCCGAAGGGCCTCCAAAAAGGGGTAGGGAGGACTATTGAGCCTCCTGGACAGCGGTGGGGGTGTCAACATAGCCTTGTAGTGCTGACGGAGGCATTAAGAAGGGCCAATTGGACTTGTAGTGCTGACAAAAGGTTGGGGAAATGCTGGCAAAAGGTTGGGGAAGTGCTGGCGGAGGCATAAGGGGAGACAACACAGCGGGTGGAAGCCTCGAGAGGAGTCGACAGACTCGATTGGGATGGCTGGAGAAGTTGACAGGGTCGGTGGAGGGTGTGGGGACGGTTGGAGAAGTTGACAGAAGGAGGTGTCGACGATGACTGAGATGTCGATGCAGGTGGCAGCCAATGGTAGTTGGTGGTTAAGGTTGAGGTGGTGGTTAGTGTTTAACTTAGTACTTTGGTACCATGTGAGAGGCAAGAAAATATGTGTTATTCTTCTAATAAGCATGAGAGTACATATAAATAGGAATTGTCATCTTAGGATAAGTGAATATCTAATAACCAATCTAAGTAACAAGACACTAATACATCACATTACTCTGACTTTATGTTTTCTAAGTTGTTGATAACTGTTCATAAAGTAATTATCTTGGATGGTTATGTTATATGCTTTTATAGTTATTTTTCCATTATCTTGGATCTTGTTTACACTTCAACTATGAGAATGGATGAGTTATTGAGTGGCAACTTTATCTCTCTACTCATACAAATGTTAAGATACTCTGGAACTGTTTCTTTTTGTAAGTTTTATAAAGCAAATTTTTTTGAGCAGTAATTTTATAAAGCATATTAATGTTAATATCCTTGTACCTAGAGACCCATCCATTGATGGCAACCAAAGAAGCAAGGTAGCACACATCCTAAGTAGTTATACATCCTTCTGAAAGCTCTAGGTCATAGATTATTGCCATATGTAAATGTGTTTAAAATATTGAAGTTACTCTATAAGAACCCCGGCTTTTGTTTTAACTTGTTCCATTTTTCATTTATTGTAATCTTTTCCATTTTATAGGTGGCGGAATTGGGCAAACTGATTCGAGATTTGAAGACAATTCTTTATGGAAATAGTGAATCAGAGCCAGTCTCAGAAGCTTGTGCACAGTTGACCCAAGAGTTCTTCAAGGAAAACACACTGCGGATTCTTATTGCTTGCATTCCAAAACTAAACTTAGAGGTAAATGAGGGCTAACTTAGATACTTGTTCCATGTATTAAAATTCTTAAGTATTTATTTTAATGTTTATTAAATCTTAATAGATATTTGATTTTGTACTTTTAAATTTGAATCTGAATATTTTACTTAGTTCACTTAACTTCTATCATTTTAAGTGGTGCTTTTGGTTATCTTTAATGTTTTCTAAGTTCACAAATTAGTTCATTTAATTTCCATAATTTTAGGTGGTGCTTTTGGTTATTTTAATGCTTTCTAAGTTCACAAATAACTTTCCTTTATGTTCTTAATATCCGTAATTCCTTTATATTCCTCTTGGATTTATTTAGGCTTTTAGATTACAAAATTTACTGTGGAGATTCATTATCAAAGCACATGAAGAATCTGAAATGCCTTTATCCTTTCTGTTTAATCCTTGAAGAACTCAGAAGGATTTTTAATAGTTTGCTTCTTTTTTTCAAAAGGTAATCAGCAATTTTATTGAAAAGGTTTTAAATGGGAACAAAATACAGAGAAAGGCTTATCAAGACAATAAGCCAGCAGAAAGAGAAATGCAAAACTAGGGAATACAACCCAATGCCTACATCGGACTAGCAACAGCCCCAATAACCAATCATGAATAAATCCATCAGATTTGTCAGCAACCTCCGTTTTAGGGCATTATTCCAAGATTGACGACACAATTTTATCCCGTAGATGTTGAAGCGCCAAGCTTCCCCCGTGAATATATAATGATTCCTTTCAGTCCAAAGTCCCTACTGTATCACATGGGGAAGGACTCTCCACACCTTGCATTGCCTTCCCTGCCATCGATCTCTCAACTGCCAATTTTCCATAGATCTTAGAAGAGCACCACTGAACAACTACCAAGCTGCTCACATAGCTCCCACCCTAGGAGTGAGTGCCACGACTCGTGGACAGCCCCACACATTCAGAAAAGATGTCGAAGATCCTTAGAGTTGCAGTAACAAAGCACACATCTGCTCACCAGGTGGTATCCTCATCACTATAAAGCTACATCTGTCAATACCCCTCCATGAAGAATCCTCCAAGCAAATCATTGGACCTTCAATGGAACCATATTATTCCAAATTCATTTCAGGCAACCCAATTGTATCCCTTCAACTGTCTTGATTGAGAACAGGGATGCAACTGAAAAGTCTCCATTCTTGACCCACAACTGGGTTTGGGAGTAAGGTGAAATAGATAAACAATTTGAACTCACATTTGCAAGCAAAGAAACAAAGTCCCCAACTTCCTTATCCATGAGGTCCCTCTTTAATCTCAAATCCCATACAACCTTGATCTCACACCTCACAAAATATTCCCCTATACTAGTAGCAGGTTATACAGAGAGCAGAAATAAAGTTGGAAAAAGAAGTCTCGAAGGCATGGATCGTCCCAAAACCTAATCCAATTCCCATATCCAATAAACAATTAATAGTATGCGTGGTATTTCGTTTTAGTTCCATATGCTATCGAAGATTCAAGATACACAGGTTGCTCATCTCTTTTTTTTGGTCCTAAGTGTGATCAAAAGGATATTGATGTGCATGCTATTACTTGTATAGTTTATAAAACTATACAATGACTAAATCTAAAGTAGGAATTATAAAGAAGGATTTGCAATATTTAATTTTACAGTAGGGACAAAGAGTTGATCTCCCTGCTGAAGACTAGCCCATTTTGTATCAAAAATAGCTTTGTTTTTCCTACTGCAGCCATCTCCATCAAACTCTTTGCCATAGGTAGGGTTCTTTTCCATTCCCTCCTTGTTGTCGGAATCCGTGCTTCAAAACGACGTGGAATGGTTCTTGCATCATTTTGGTTAACCAGCAGAATTCTACCAGTGTCCCAAGGGCTTGCATAACTTTGACCATAATTGGAAGCAGGTTGATTAGGAAAATCTTGTCATGTCATTTTCCCATAGACGTTACTAAGCCCATTTAATAAGCTATGTCCTCCATCACAATGTTGAATGAAACTATCCATGGAATTATGTACCATGTGAAACGTAGATCATCACTGTTCTTAACTGGGACTTAGGTTAAGCTTCGTCTCAGAACCATCATGGGCGTTGGAGTAAAGCATCCTGAGGTTGACACATCTCGTTGGGTATGGAGAAGCATTGGGAACCCCATTATCTTTCTTCAAAGCAGTTTGTTTTCCTGTTCCCGTTGAGCTTCTGGTTCTTTCTTCGAAAGAAGCAAATTCTCCATTCTTCATTGTTCTGGGGGAAAAAGGGATTTCTACTAGCTGGCAAGCTAGACATCAAGGTTGTGGCTTGATGAGTACCACTAAGCTGACATGGCAGAGTTGGCTGTTGGCTCAACAGGGTGGTGCCTTACCGCACTGCAGGTGCACACACGGTAGCGTTTGTGGTGGTGCTTCAGGATTCCAATGTACTGCATCCAAGATCAGAATGAGCTCACTGGCAGACCACTGCCATCCCATTCTCGTGTGAGCTGGAGCACAACCATCTTATCCACTTCACTAAGTACATTTTCATACACCCACCCACCAGCATAGACCGAGAGAAAAGGGAAAACGTGCTGTTGCAATACGTACTGCTCTTTTAGACCACTCATTACTTTTAGGCATGGAAAAAAGGGAAGGCCGTATTATGCAGTGTGGCCATGTGGACACTCAGGCCGAGGATAATCTCTCAGATACATGTGGACACTCGTCTCAATGAAATTTGCCATGTTGCACTAGGTAGATATGATGAGGATGGATAAAATCGGAATGTACATAAATAGTGAGCATGGGAGAGTGAATATTTAAAATGAAGTTAAATGCATAGACCATTCATACTTCTAGTTATTCTTTGAACAAGTACATTTAAAAAAATCCTAGCTAAATAAGTAGATAATATGCTTGTTGGTATCTGAAGGAAAGGTTGAAAATTAGATGACCTTTTAGTGATGTAGAATGAAGAGTTTTTTGTACATTAAAAATGTTAAAAGATTCAAGTTTAAAGATCTTGAGGAGATCAACAACCTAAAATGTGTTTAATTTAGTCATTGAGGACATTAGCATCATATTTTATGCCAATGGTATATATTAGATTTTTTTTAAATAGGCCTCTAGTTGCATATAGTGGTCTGGAGTTTCTATTGTTCCTGAGTTCTTATGCTTTTTGTTGGCTCATTTTATGCTAATACTAGATTGTGATGTGTAACTCATGTTGACTGATAATACCATGTAGGTCCGTAAAGATGCTACTCAAGTTGTTGCAAATTTACAGAGGCAACAAGTGCAATCAAGACTGATTGCTTCAGATTATTTGGAAGCAAACAAGGATCTAATGGATACTTTAATAGCAGGGTATGATTTTTTTAGCGGTTTTGACTTTTGAGGTTCAGATGATACTGGGCTCGAAATTACACATAGTACTCATTACATAAAGTTTTTCTTTTCCATAAGGTGTCTTTCCTTAGTTTTATTTCTCTTCTCTTATTGCCTATAAATAGTAGCATATGATGATGACACTAGTTTTTGAAGTCCTTTTTATAGAATCATTGATAGAAGGGTCTTTTTCGATTGTTCTTCATTAAGTTTTTCTTTAGGATTGCTCAAAATGATGCCACCAGCATACTAGAATGATAGAAATGGCTGGAACTATTGTGATTCTGTACATCTTTACTTATCTTTTTGTTATGAGAGAAAACAAAGATAATGCCTATTGATTAGTGAGGATTACATATATATAGGTATTAGACACCTCTTGGATATATAGATATCCAATAACCTATTTAACCATAAAACACATCCTCAACTATTCTAACACTCCTCCTCAAGTTGGAGCATACATATCAACCATGCCCAGTTTGTCACATAAAGACTCAAACACACCCACTGCAATATCTTTGGTGAATATATCTGCTAGTTGCTCTGAAGAGTGCGTATATGGAGTAGATATAACTCCATTCATAACCAGATCTCTCACAAAGTGGCAGTCAACCTCGATGTGCTGTCTTTTCATGAAAGGTGGGATTGTTTGCAATAAAGATTGCAGTTTGATTATCACACCCCATAGACATAGGCACCTCAACATCACACCCAAGCTGCTCAAGCAGTGACTTCACCCACATCATCTCACACGCAGTCTGAACTATAAATCTGTACTCCGCCTCTGCACTAAACCTGAACACCACATTTTGTTTCTTGCTTCGCCAAGTGACCAAATTGCCTCCCACATAAGTACAAAAATTGGACGTGGATTTTCTGTCACCTCTATCACCTGCATATCCTGAATTTGAGTAGGTTTCAACTCTGGTGTAATTATTTTTCCTGAATATCAAGCGCTTTCCTGGCCAGTGTACCCTCCTAAGTTCATGCATAAACTGGCTCAGAAGACTGACTGCATAAGAAATATCAGGTCGCGTCATCGTCAAGTAAATGAGTTTGCCAATCAGCCTTCAGTATTGACCAGGATCCTCTAGTAGCTCTGAGTTGCTATCCTAAAAAGGTGGTGACTGCTCGATAGGGGTGTTTTCTGGTTTGCATCCCAGAGGGCCTGTTTCCTCTAAGAGATCCAATACATACTTCCTCTGTGATAGAGTCATTCTACCATGTCCATAGGCAAACTCGATCCCCAGAAAATAGTGAGGCTTTCCCATGTCTTTGGTCACAAAGTGTTTGTGAAGACGGACCTTTACCTTTGTAATTCTTTCTGTATCACTCCCAGTCACTAGAATGTCATCCACATATACAGCCAGTATGACACATCCACGACCTGTGCGCCTGTAAAACACTGAGTGGTCTATTACACACCGCTGAAAACCATCATCAAGTACCACCTTGCTAAACTTCTCGAACCACGTCTTGGGACTTTGCTTTAGCCCATAGATAGTCTTTCGCAATCTGCACACACAATCCTCCCCCTGAGCAACGGATCCGGGAAGCTGCTCCATCAAGACTGTCTCAGTCAGATCTCCATAGAGGAAGGCATTCTTGACATCAAGCTGGCACATATCACAGGAATTATTCATTGCGAGAGAAAACAGCACCCGGATAGAATTGAGACGAGCAACCGGTGAAAAAGTCTCTTCGTAATCAATGCTATATGTCTGAGTAAAACCCCGAGCAACTAGTCTAGCCTTGTATCTATCAATGCTGTCATCTGCTTTGTATTTGATAGTATAGACCCATTTACAGGTGGTCACTGTAGCCCCAGCAGTGTAGGCTACTAACTCCCATGTGTCACAACTAGTAAGTGCCGCAATCTCCTCATTCATAGCAACCTTCCAATGTGGAAGAGAAAGTGTCTCCTCGTAATGCTTAGGAATGGTCTGAGAAAGAAGGGACAAGGTAAAACTACGGAAATGAGGATGTAAAGCATAATAAGATACAAAATGAGAAATAGGATGAACTGTACATGAACGAGTACCTTTCCGAAGGGTTATAGGCATGTCTGAGGAACAGGTGGGTGGATTTGCATCTGCAGAGGAGGATGGTCCATTGTGAGGAGGTCCTGGAGGATGCTGCCGTTGGTGATATACTTGCAAGGACGAAGAAGTTGGTGGTGGAACAGGTGGTGTAGACTTAGGATCAACATGTTGCAACTCGACAACCGAGGGAACAGGAACAGACACACTAGACGGTGGAGGAACATTGTAATATGGTTCAGACTCAAAGAAAGTAATAGCTGCAGAAACGTAATACTGACAAGTGGGAGGATGAAAACACCGATAACCCCTTTGAGTTCGCGATTAACCGACAAAAACACACTTTCTTTGCACGTGGAGACAGCTTGTCCAACCCAAGGGAAAGGTCCTGAACAAAGGCCACACACCCAAACACCCTCGGTGTCAGACTAAATAAGGTGGATTCTAGTTACGGACGACAAAATGGAACCTCCCTACCAAGTGAGGTAACAGGCATCCTGTTGATAAGATTGGTGGTTATAAGCACAATATCAGCCCAAAGATGTTTTGGAACCTGCATATGCACCATAAGTGTACGAGTGACATCTAGAATCTGCCTATGCTTACGTTCTGCAACTCCATTTTGCTGTGAGGTATGAGGACAGGATGTCTAATGAATGATACCCAGTGAAACACACATAGAAGTGATGTTAGAATGCATGAACTCAAGTGCATTGTCAGTTTTCAAAAACTTGGGAGTCACATGGAAATGATTCTTTATTTTATTAAGAAATTTTTTGAGTACATCATAAATATGACTTCGATCTTTTAACAAATATATCCAGGACACTTGAGAAAAATCATCAACGAAAACAATGTAGTACCTATAACCCGACACAGACTGGATTCTAGATGGACCTCACACATCACAATGAACCAACTCGAATGCTGTGCTACTAGACGCAAGTACTTAACTGACACGACGCACAATCAAAACGAGACACGGACTGCCACGGTAAGGCCTGCTGGAGTTTCTGATGAGATGGATGTCTCAGTCTATTGTGCCACAAGGAAGAGGACTCAACAGTAGATGCTGCAGAAGCCAAGTCTTAAGGAATCTCATTACGAACTAGCAGGTACACTCCATTTCCTCGATCACGGCCCAAACCAATCCTCCTCCCCGTCTGTAACTCCTGAAAGGTACAGTGTAAAGAGAAAAAAGGTCATACAATATTTTAGTTGTTTTGTAATAGCATTAATGGACAATAAATTTACAGGGAAATCAGGCACAAAAAGGACATTCTCAAGTGGTAACTGTGAAGAGGCGTGGACCACTCCTTCAACAGAAACTGGGCAAGTTCGGCCATCAGCAATCGCGACGGTCCGAATATCAGATAACTGGGACAATTGTGTAAACAAACTACGAGGACCTGACATGTGGGAGGAGACACCGGAATCAATGATCCAGGAGGAGTTTCTCGAGGCAAATAGGGCACTAGTACTTGAAGTGCTGGCATGTGTGACTGTGGCAGTGGAGTCAGTGACCTTTAGCTGCTGAAGCCTGTGATACAGTGAATGTCGGTGGTTCAGTGGTAGCAGCAGATATGGGGGCCTCTGTAGTAACATTAGTCATCTGAGGACGACCAATAATATCCCAGCATCGCTCAACTCGGTGATCCAACCGTCCACAATGTGTACAACATAGCCGTCCTCCGGTATCGCCACGACCGCGTCCTCCTCGAGCACCAACACGTCCACGTCCACGTCCACGTCCACGGGTGGCCGCCATGGTAGAAGGCTCTGACACTGTATGAGAAGTAGCGGTAGACACCCGCATAGCCTTGCTGAACGTGGTATGAAGATCTGGTAGTATATCAGCAGTCAGTACCTGTCCCCGAATTTGTGAACTGAGATCGGGATTCAGGACAGAGAGAAACACAGCAACCGTTAATTCTTCACGGTACTGACGCAAACGGGTGATATTAACTATCAGAGGCTGATGAACATCCAATTCCTCCAGTAAGGCTCGAAGAATAGTGAAGAGATCTTGGACAGATTTGTCCCCCTGCCGTAGGATGAAAAGTTGCTCATACATCTCACAGACTCTGGAAATATTCTTTTCATACCCATAGATGAGTCGGAGGGTATCACAAATCTTCTTTGCTGGCCGTAATGATATGACACCACGTGCAACAGAAGGCTCCATGCTATTAGCCATCCAAGTAATAACCGCCGCATCATCGGTCAACCAATCTTCATAAATCTCAGATTTGACATCAGGAGGAGGATCTGTAAGGTGCTTTAATTTTCTGTGTGCCAAAACAAATGTCTCGAAACTCTGAGACCACGGATGATAATTAGGGTCAGAGAGTTTCTTAGAGATACCACTCATGTTTTTAACAAACGAATCACGAGACGACATCATCACTGATTTTCAATAGTGAATCACAAATAGATGGTCTGAAAACCACGAAAAAAAAATGGACCAACTACTTACCACAGTGTGTGGATGTGACGTATCCACACACAACACCAACTGGAGACGAAAAAGGGGCCTAAAACATGGCCTAGAGGAACTGGATTGCCCTAACAATTGGATGGGAGGAGCAACGGGGCATCACCGGCGGCATATCATGCGTCGGTGACATCGTACAGCCGTCGGCGGCAGCAGAACAGTCGGCTGGACGGTCGGCAGGGCACTGTAGGCCGTGGACGGGCCTGCTGGCGGTGGGAACTGCCTCGGGGCACGCAGGCGGGGGGGTCACTAGGCTAAGAGGAGGCCAGAGGGCAGTGGCGGCGGTTGGGAAGGCAGCCGGTGGCGGCGGAGAGGGTGGTCGGCGGCGAGGTCGACTACGGCAGGCGGCTAAGGTTTGGTGGGTGGTTACAACCTGTGCTCTGGTACCATGTTATGAGAGAAAACAAAGATAATCTCTATTGATTAGTGAGGATTACATATATATAGGTATTAGACACTCCTTGGATATACGGATATCCAATAACCCGTTTAACCATAAAACACATCCTCAACTATTCTAACACTTTTCTTCGAGGTTAATTTTTTATTTTGAAATATTTACTTTTGGTTAGATCTACTGGTTCAAAAACAATTGTTAGAACTGAATTTCTGTATATATATAGTGGCCTACAATATAAATACAATGTGCAGCTATGATGACGTGGAAATTGCGTTGCATTTTGGTGCTATGTTGAGGGAGTGTATCCGGCATCAAAGTATAGCAAGGTATGCATGGAAAACAAGCATAACTGTAATTGGTAAATAAAAATTTGACCTTAATTGATTGCAAATAGTGTTTTTAGCATTTGTTATTAATTGTAAAATGATGGGAGTACAGTTTCATTAAGGTTTTTGATAGATAGTATACTTGAAATGTTGAAATTGTTTGAATATTTTAAAATGCATTTTCTTGTAAGGTTATATCTAGGAAACATCAAAGAGTTGGTTGTGTTTTTGTATTTGATTCTAATTGAAACAGCTCTTACAGATGATCAGTCAAAATGGAGATTTGTCAACAATTGACAAGATATTTCAGATTGTTTGAATGACAATAATCTGATAGTGAACATAAATGCACATCATAATACAAATCTGCAAAGGCCTTAAATGATAGAACTTGGGTATATAGGTGGAAATTCAAGTTTATATCCAAAATTTTAACCTTGCGTTTAGAATTCAACAATCCAAGGATCTAGTGACTAGGCATGGAATTTTGTGGACATCAATGCAGTATGGTCCCCAAAAGAAGTCGATACTTGATATGGAGTGCACACATAAAAATGAATGGTTCTATCAATAGTTCTAGTATGGGAAAATTGGAGGAACACTGAGATTATCATTTACACTAAGGAATCAACTAAGACCAGTCTAAGCTCATCAACACATAAAAATCCAAGTTCTTGCAAACAATGTTTTAAAAATGGGAGACGGACACATCACAGATTATATTTCTACATGTGTAAATGCTACACGGGTGTTTAAATGAGGGTTTAATGAAAAAACGATCGAAGTTAAAGTTAATATTCAACCAAGAGTAATTTAATTCAAATAAATAAGCTAAATAATGTGTGACAAAGGAAAAAGGAAGAGGAGAAGGAGATGAGGAGCAGGAAAAGGAAAAAATGCCCGTTTACATGGGTGACATGCGAAAAAAAGGCCGTGTAGACCTCATCTATGTAACAACTAACAACCTGTGTAGCCCCTAAACGAGATGGGCAGCATCTAGACACGTGTAAATTCCTTTTAAATGGCTGTGTTGACCATTTTTTGGAACATTACTTGCAACAACCACATGAGAGGCCAGCTTGGAGCTCGTCATTAAATATGTTGCAACCAACATTGCTGTCGTGAATGGGCATTGTATTCCTTGTTATGAGCAAGGGTAGTTTAGGGAAGATAGTTTAAAGAAGTGTATTGTATGTTTGAGATGGGAAGATGGGGATTGGTTACCTTTTTGGAAGGTTCTGAGAATGGTAGTGTTTAGTTGCCACCATTGAGTTTGGAAAAGGGGCTCAGTGGGAAGAGGGTTACACCATGAGTGGCAAGGAGGCTAGCCAAGCCCGAATATGCGACTTGCTATCTTCTTGTCTGGCAGGCAACAATTATGGAGTTATTAATTATTAGGGTGGTGTGCTAAGACCAAGTGTCAATATCTGAACTTGTAAGAGTCAATGAATTGGAGAAATAAGCTGAATTTGATATTTAGAAGGGATCACAATGTGAATGAGCTTTTGGATTGTGTTTCTTTGTTTGCTTTGCTAGATGTTATTGGATTAATTGCATCATCAATTGATGCCCATGTTTGGTTGTGGGGCAAGGACAAAAACTTCTCTTTTCTCAATTATTCCTGAAAGTAGAAAACTATTGATGGTGCGTCTCCCTAAGATCGTCAAATATTGTACCAAGTGGGTGAGGTAGGGTCATGATTTTAAATGTCAATCCTGTGTTGGACTTCGGCAAGTTAAAAAACTGACACGTATTGACATGATGTTGGTATGTCAGTGCTGTGTTGGTGGAAACACACTAAAAAATCACTTTTGTTCACAAAATTACCATGTTGATGTCATATTAGTGTTGTGCTGGTAAGTTGCAAAACTGACACATGTCAGCGAATTTTTATCAACACGTGTTGACATGCGGTACTATGGGTTGGGTGACAACTCACAAAGGATTGGGACAACAGGGTTCTCTTAAGGATTTGGGTTTTTGCATGGCAGGTTTACCATGGTGGTGACTGACCTGAAAATTCGAAGATGCAGCTCCTTGATTGCTTGTAGGTGTTCTTTTTGCGTGTTGGCCATTGAGGACTTACCTCATTTCCTCTAAGATTGTGTTACTTATTTCTCTTGGTGGCTTGGTCTGACTGGGAGGCCTGTATGTGATCATATTCAGATATGGAGCATGGATGATTTTTAGGATTCATGGAGGATTTTGTGTCTTCTTTGAGGTTGGAGGAAGAAAATTTGGAAGGCTCTTTCTCATGCTGTTTGATGGACGAGTAAGGTTGACATTGGATCGGGTCTGGATCCAGAATCCATGCGTTTGGATCTGTAAAGTATGGGTCTGGGTCTTGAAAATGAGATCCGTAGACTTGGACCCGTTAGATCTGTTGATTTACTTGATAGTTTCTGAGTCTAAAAATACCTAGACCTGTGGATCTGTAGACCTGATTTATATATAATATATTATAAGTTAAATATAAGGACTAATGTATAATATTTACACTATATATATAATATATATTATTCTACTTTCAAATCTCAATCTCTTATTCTCTCATTCATTGAATCATTTGAATAATTCAATCTCAATTGAATGTCATTGTATTTAGTAAAGTTTATTTGAATCTGGAATGTTAAATGTGCATTTGAGATTTATCAAAGTTGAATCTTGAATGTGTATTTGGATATGTTTATTGGAATAATTTGAGTCATTGAAATCTCTTGTTTTCATTTGAATCATTTGAGTAATTGAATCTCAAAAATAAGTTGAAGGAATCATTAGACTTGAGACCTAGATCCAGATTTATTATCTTCATGGGTCTAGGTTTGGGTCCTAATTTTAGAACCTAGACCTAGATTCGTGAAAAAAGATTGGTTTGGGTATAAGTAAACCTGACGTTCCGTTGCCACCCCCATGGACAAGATTGATAGACAGAAATTTGAGGATCCTTCTTAATGGTTGCAATACTTTGGAGGGGGTCTGGGGTCAGTTCATCTCCTTTGTCTTGGAGTGAATACAGAGTAGGGATGAGACTGATGGCACTGATATTGCCATATGGGACTGCCTGGAGCTGTTACTTCCCTTTGACTTGTTTGTGTTTTGCTGGTTTACTTTGATGTTCTTTGTGTTGCCTTTTTGGCCTACTCCTCGATAAGCATATTGTGTAGTCCTGTTTTCTCAAATTTTAATAAAATTCTTTGGCTTTCTGTTCAAAAAAAATGTCGAACAAAGGAAAAGGAAAACCCAACATGCAGTGGCTGACTTCTGTTGTCATGTGGAGCATTTCGATTGGAAGAAATTAGAAAACATGTGAAGGCAGCAAAGTGCATGTATTTCATGTGATTGCTACACTGGTAGAACATTAGCATTGCGGTGTGCTTCAAAGACATTATAATGGTGGAAGCGGACTCTGAACTGAAGTATTGTGTATTTGTGTGTTTGGACAGGATCCTGATCTGTCTTGGCTTTCTGATGTATGGTTATTGGAGTTATAATGTTAGCAGTATTTGTTGAGTTTCCTGTCTTCTTTACTCTGTTATTTTTCACAGAAGCTTAGTATGTCTAAACTTATTTCATTTATTGATGCCCTATAAATATAATTTTGGTCAACATCCTACCCATCTCTATAAATATAAAGTTTTGGCTGTTCATTGTATACTGTAGTTCTCTTGTACTTGTGAATTTTGAATGTCATTTTGTGCAAGATTCTTGGTCCTTAACCAGCAGTACTTGTTTCTTTCCCTTGCATGTACGCATAAAGTTAAGGTAGACAATAAGTGTCAAACGTTACAAGGAAGGTCGTTTTCACTCTCCTAGGTACCTTGTCACTTGAACTCTATTTGTTAAGTTTGGAAGATGCACATTTATTATTTGAACCCTTGTGCAACAAAGTTAAGATCCATTATTTGCTAAAACTTTTCTAAGGGATGGTGAATCCTTTTGCTTGAGCAAATCTTATTTATACTTAGAAATATGGATCAACAATATTTTGCTTTCTTCTCCAGCTAGACCTGGCAATCATATAACATTGTTGTTAACAAATCAGCAGTAATGATTACGAGTGTTGTTTCAACTTCTTGAAAATGTATTTTTATATCTTAATGAAAATCCTATCATTTCTCAAAAAAAGAAAATGCAAATTCGTTCACCAGGAAGCCAAACTATATTTATTTTAGTACTTTCCATACATCTCTCACAACCACAGAATCACCCTTTGATTTTATTCCTTGTGTCTGATACCTTTCAAACTTTTCATAAACTCCTGAATCAATTTGCAAGTTGTAAACTGTGGTTATGATAAGCTGCACTCAGTTAGTATCCTAGAGGTTGTGTTTTCTGCATCAAGTCAAGCCAAAGAAACTCAGAGCCACCAGTTTTTCAACCATCTTTACTCGATTACCTTGAAATAAATTTTTTTTTCCAACCTACCGAAGATAGTCCATTGGTTTTTTTCCATGCAAGAGAGCCTACAGGTCCCAAGATCGAAACTTATGGGTAATACACAGGTGTGAGAATAAATCCCAAGTTGTAAGAGAGTGTGGGAAAATTCCACACAACATGAGGAGGGTGAGTATCGAACCCGCGACCAAAGGGGTAGTGGAGGGAGTTCCCAACCACTACGCCAACTGTGTTGGTTTACTTTGAAATAAATGAAGGGCCTAGATGCTATTCATATATTGAGTACTTTGTTGGTTACTATAAGCATTTTTTATTACTTTCTAATAAAAGCCATCAATATGAGAACAATTGTACTTGTAACCTTCTGCTAGTGTCTCATTTTGGCACTGTACAACTTTCTTGTGCCTAATAAACAAATGCCTGAATATGCTTGTTGTTGAATAATATCTCACTCTAAAGGTGAAGGTTGTCAGTTAAGTTAATCCTTGCATGAGCTTGTTATATATATATATATTGCAGGTATGTTCTGGAATCAGAGCACATGAAGAAGTTTTTCGATCATATTCAACTTCCAAATTTTGACATAGCATCAGATGCCTCTGCAACTTTTAAGGTAGAGATGACTGATGTTTTTCCTACTTGTTTTTGTTCTTGGAGAGTGCCTAGTGTTGCATTTTTTTTCTCCCTTCAAATGGTTTTACCAGTGATTTGTCGAGGTTGTCACATTGAACATGTCGGTATTTGTGTCTCAAAAGGAACATTTATGCTTAATCCCATCATTTCTTTGGAAGTTGGACAGTTAATGAACAGTAAGAGTTATTTTATATGAACTTATTTTTTTTGCCCTTTGTGTATGTATACGACGATGTAGTTCATGCCAACCATAAGTCTCCTTTCAAGCGTAAATATGATGATCTTTAATGGCTATCTTTGTTTCGCCAAGTAGCCCTTTGCTTGAAGTTGATTCTAAGTTCTACAAGGGCTCTTCTAGGAACATTTGGCAATCAATTTGCTCATTGAAGCCTTCACAAAATAACATTGTATTATCTGAATGACACGTGTTTGAACTTACTGTTGCAGAAGTCTAACTTTCTATCAATTTCTCAGAAAGCACCGTCATTCTTGTTTCCTGATCTGGTTTTCAGATTGCATATTCAGAAATAAACAGTCATTTTATGCTTCCTGGATAATAGAGTTTTCCTATTGACTTTCTCATTTAGCTGATCCATGCATCTGCCTCTTACAGGCTGAAACTTGAAAAGTGTTGACTAAATAATGGGAATACTGTTTAACTGGCTGATTTAAACCAACATGCTGCCGAAGAAAAAGATGCTGTAACATATTATGTAAAGAGATCAGTTTTAGAAGATCATGACTGAATTACTTAAACATGCCAATCAAAGAAGATTATGAGACAAATTATGCAAAAACAACAGTAGATATTCATTGTCAAGCATTCTATAACCATCACTTGATCCTCTGCCTGACATTAATTGAATATATCCTCTCTCAATTCGTATCTCCTCTTATCATCATCATAAATAGGGATTGATTGAATCCAAGAATTAGGAATGGGGTGGCTTTCATTACTTCTTACTTCACTTCTTGGATCACATCCTTTCAAAAAGATCTGCATGAATATTTTACCCAGCTCTCAACTGGCTAAAGTACTTGTTTATATTTCCTTGCTTTTGCAGGAGCTTTTGACAAGACACAAATCAACAGTTGCTGAGTTCCTTACTAAGAATTATGATTGGGTAAGTAGTTTATTTTAATTTTGGACTTGCATATTCAGTTTCTTTGTTGTGCTTGTCTGTTATGGCTTCTTATTTTACTCTTTTTTATTGAACACATGTCATTATAAGTACCACAATTAGAGATTCAATGAGAAGTAGTTGTGGTCCATCAAGATTCAATGGATATCTTTTGTGATAAGTAATTCGTCCATTGGTCATATCTCTGCTATGATGTACTCAGTCTATGTTAAAGGACTTTCTAGTTTTTCATTGTGGTTGTATCATCACTATCGTGAACTTTACTCTTGATAACACATTCATCGGCATTATGTATCCTAATCCAGGATAGCATGTGCTCAAATTATACATTCCTTATTTTTAATGTTCAACATCATTGAATTGAAATATCTTCTGTAATAATGATTTTCTATACATGCAAGAATTATTCTAAAATTTTCTCTCTCTCAGTTTTTTGCAGACTTTAACTCAAAATTGTTGGAATCTAAGAGTTACATTACTCGAAGACAATCTATTAAGGTATTTACTTTCTATTGTTCTACTCTAGTCAGGAATTTTTTTTAGAAAACAAATCATTTGTATTTACATAGAATACAAATTTGTTTTGTAAATATTAGTTGTATTCAATCATTCATTCAGGCATACTGTTAATCCATTATTATTTATGATATCTATACACCAGCCAAAGTGGCTCAGTCATAAGATGCCCTATTAAAGGGCACCCACTAGAAAGATCTTGGGTTCAAACTCTTGGGAATGGAAATGGGCGGGGAAATAACCAAGGGGTGTGCTGCATGTGACTCCCAGTTTGTAGTATGCATCCACCATCCAAGTGGTGCTAGGTCCTGGCAATTCCTTGGTTATAAAAAAAAGGAATATCAATGAATTATTGTGTTGTACTCATCAAATAGGCAAAAGGACTAGCTGATTTGTTTTATTGCACGAAACTCATTTAAGAAATTCTAACTTGCCATTTTTTTTCCAGCTTTTGGGAGACATGTTGTTGGATCGCTCAAATTCTGCTGTAATGCTGCGATATGTCAGTGCCATTGATAATTTGATGATTCTAATGAATCTTCTTAGGGTATGAATTCAATTCCTTAATTGCCTGAAAAATATTATTTTCTTTATGTTTTCAGTAATTTTCTTTGAACCACTTCTATCTTTTGGTAAGTTGTGTAAAAAAAAGGTTATGAGGATAATGCTTTTCTTTCTCTTTATGTACAATAAAACAGGCTGCTTATGAGCAACTTGAACTATCACAACAGGTTCAAGGTGTGATTTGACCATGCAGTTAATGTCAATGATTAGAAAACTTTAGGGCCCAGCATGCCTTAAATAGGTGAAACTAATAGGTACTGCTAATTGAAAAAAGAAAAAGAGGTGCTGCATGGTTAGTGAGAGAGATGGTACTGTTTCAGAAGGTCAGCAGCAACTTGATGAAGCTCGTCTTTGATGACCCAAGATTTGTTTTATAATCCTGCTGAATTTTCTAGGGCTATTGACGAGACAAAACCAACCATTCCTACAAACAATTGAGAGATTTAAATGCAACCTTCCTCTCGTGGTATGGCTAAATATCTCTCCTATGGTTCTACTGCATTAGTCGATCTTTGGCAACAATATAGACTTTGTTAGATGATTTAGTCCTTGTCAAAAGCTCAAGGATGTTACCTTTAATGGCAACTTTCAATTTAACGACTTAGATTATGATATTTGAGATCTAAATCTGTGTAATTGTTGATGAAGTGAAGTTTTTTTTTAAAAGAAGACTTGTACAAAATAGCATTGCATACACTCAAAGAGCCTGATTTTTTTTAAATCTTCATAAATGCCTATGTAGTGAATCTAGGTAGTCCTAGGGGGGGTTTGTGCATCCAGAAAGTAAAGGAAATAATTTGACAGGAATTTCATTTCCTGTTGACCATACAAAATAAGGGTGTTTGTGCACTTAACTTGAAAAGATTTTAAAGGAAACTCAATTCCTTTACTTTCTAGAGTATATAAATAACAATGCTTTTCATTTCCCCTCCCCCCTTCCATGGAATTTCACCTGATTTCCCTAATCTCCCTCCTCTTCTCGCGAAACCCCCTCTCCCACCATCCTCCGCCTCCCCGCTGTCCTCCGCCTCTTCCTTTCCCTCGCGCCTTGCGTGGACATGTACTGCCCACCTCTTAAGAGGGCTCGCGTCAGCGCCCCTATTGTAGTCCGTGGAGCGGAGAAGCCTCCGCTCTGCTAGTCGAAGCGCCCATGCTCCCTCGACAACCTCCTTGACGAGTGCATCTACGAGATCCTCCGCCTCCTCCCCGGCAAACAGGAGCGGAGCCTTGCCACTTGCGTTTCTAAGCGCTGCCTGATGCTGCTCAGCAGCATCCGTAGCTCCGAGGCCAACGAGCGGCACCCCAAGTGGCCTCTGCCGAACCTCAATGAAGAGGTTGTTGTTATCGACGACGTGGCTGGAGCTGATGGTGTGCAGGAGTCCTCCCGGTGCTTGGAGGGGAAGGACATCACTGACACGAGGTTGGCTTCCATGGCTATCAAGGGTGGTGCTGGGTTGGAAAAGCTCTTTATCAGGAGCAGCAACACCACCACCTGCAGCGTCACGAATCTCGACCTTTGGGCGGTGGCTCGTTGTTGTCCCTCTCTAAAGGCTCTCATGGTGTTGAACGCTCCTCTTGTTGGTGACGAGGGGCTTGCCAAGGTTGCTGATGGTTGCCCCTTGTCTCATCTAGATCCCTCTTTCCTTTACTTTCTTGAGGATGCACAAATAACAAGTTTCAGAGTCAACAGGAAATCAATTTCCTTTACTTTCCAATTCTAGATAATTCCTGTTGACTCTGGAATACTAATTCTTAACAATTCCTATTAAATTTTGTGCACAAACAGATCCCTAGTCTCATAGATGTCTAGTGCTGTTTATTTTAGCCTATGTCCATTTTGGAAGAATTTGACTCTGAAGACTGACATGGTATTGATGTTTGACACGATAAATGATATGCCATGTAAGATGATGAGCAAAGAAGGAAGTAGTCTTCTTAGCCTATAGAAGTGAATCCCTTTTATGGCTTAACTTCACAAGCTTAATTGTTGTCTCTAAAAAATAAGGTGCCTAAACTAGGGTGTGCTTACTTTCCCAAAGAAACATGCAGGAACCTGTTTTTGTAAGCTGACTTTTAGGAGAAACTTAGAAACCGGGCTTCAGACTATTTTGGTGTATTCATCTACTCTCCATTTTCCAGATGCTACTTTCACCAAAGCCCATACATAAAAATGCAAACCTAATGAACCTACCAAAATATGTGTGTATAAATTCGGAAAAGAGATGGAACCCAACTTCCTAGATACTCATTGTTAACTTTTATGCCTTTTCTCCTCCCACATGTACCTTCCAGCTCCACATTACAAACAGCAGGAAAGAATCCCAGAATCGCTATGGGAATGCCTCTGAACAAAAGTGTACTAATGGATTTGTTTGAGCAATGGAAACTAGGTTAGTACTAAAATGTGAAGCAAGGATGGATTGAACTCAAAGTAAATATCTTCTCTCATAAAATGGCTTTTATTAGAGTTGGATACGGGTGAGAGATAACATGGGATAGAAAGGATGTACATCTAAATGACCCAAGAGAAGGCCTCCTACCACTTTCCAATCTCTATCAACAACATTTTGTGTTTGCTTTGCTTGCTTGATGCCCCTCAGTTCTTCCAAGCATCCCCTTCCCTACCTCTCAAAACAGAGATGTTGAACCTAGCTATTTGTTGGGTATCCCTATGCTTGCAGGTTGTTGACTCTTTTTCTTTCTTTCTATCCTATGTGTGCAATTATGGCTCGTGAATGAGACATTTCTCCTTCTTTGCCTGCTGTTTTTTTCCCCAGTCTTTGTCGACTAGCTGTTGAGCAAGATCATGTATTTATAGGCTAATTCTACAACACGTCAACTTCTAGACATGCACATTTAATCACTGATTTGCAACAACATTGCTCTGGTCCTTTTTGGCCATAAGTTTCTCTTAGATATTTACAAGATTATCGAAGGTACATGCGCTTTAGGCATTTAGAATTGTAAATCACAACTTCAGTGATCCTCTTAATTCGTAATTCCAAGAAGATATCAGAATTATTGAAACTTCTGTTATGATGGCTTCAGTAAAGACGTCCACGAGTTAATTATTAGTGTTCGCGAACTTGAGCTCATTATCTCCACCCTTGACCAATTACATAATGAAGTGATGTCGAAGTTCAATTTGCTCAGATATGCTATGGAAGACTGGATTCTGTCATTCCAATAGCTTTTACATGTCACAGTATATGTATTACTTTTCTTTTTTAGCGATCAGAGAAATTATTTACTGAAAAACAGCAGGAAAAAACAAAAGTTACAGAAAAAACCTTATCAAGATGATAAGGCAAAGAACAGAAAAAAAATAGAAATGAAGCAACAAAACAAAAAGGAGAGGGACATGATACAAAAAACAAATGATCCCCTTTCATTATCAGAGTCAATCCAGGCCACAATATCAGAGTCATTATCCACAATCTATGTGTTACTGACTTATTGGTGAATGTTCTTCTTGTTGCAAGCCACCTTTATTCTCAACCACATAGCTAACATAGCTTCACAATTCACATGCTGCACTCATTGAATCTTTGAGCTCCATTATTCATGGATAGCCTTGTTGTGTTAAGAGCCATTGGAGTAGCGATTGGCTTGGATTTTGACATATTAGATTTCTTGGAAGATGCTCAACATATTTTGTCATGAGAGTTAAATATCTTGCCTTCTTTTTTGTGAACTTGGATGCCATGAAAATAACTTATAAAACCAAGATCAATAATTGCATATCAATAATTGCATATTCTTTTGTCATGGATTTCTTGAAGTCATCAACTATATTGGGAGAATTTCTTGTATGCATTGTTATCAACATAAAAACCAACAATAAGCTATGCGTATTTTCCTTCTTGATTTAGAATAACCTCTTCGAAATTCTTCTTGCCAAAAATTTCCATTGATCTTGGCGATTCTGTTCCTTGTGCTTGTTTCTGGCCATATATAGCTTTCTGGAGTTTATGGACTTTCTTCTTTTCCTTTCTCGTTATATTGGGAAGTTGCTCCTTGTATACTTCTTCATGCTCTCAGTTAGAAATGTGGATTTCACATGGTATACTTGCATCTATATCTGAGCATCTAGTGCAAGTACAATGATACTTGTCTCCATACGAGCAACTAGAGAATAAAATTTATTGAAATGAATGCCTCACTGCTGTGAATATCCCTTATCACCAATCTATCCTTGTGTTTTTGGATAAAGCCATCCTCCTCGTACTTGATTTTGTAGATTGACATCAAGCACATATCTTTTTTCCTTTGACCGATCTACAAACTCCCAAGTATGATTCTTCCTAATGACCACAATCTCTTCATTTATGGCCTTCAACCATGCCTTTTCTTTATTGGCTTATTCAAATTTCTACAGCTCACGGTCTAACAAGGCAGTATTAGTGACTTCATAGATTTCTTCAGGAGAGCATAGTTTCCTTTGTGGATCATCATTGTCCATCTGCAGTGATCACCTTTTTTGCCGATGGTGATGCTTCATCACTAGGATGTACTTATATTTCATATTGTTCAACTCTTTTCTGAACTTAGTTAAGATCATATTCCCACTTTCAAGAGGCTAACTCATCAAAGATTACTTCTCTGGAATCAGAAGAATCATGAAAAGCCTATGGGCTTTAGATTCTTTGTTGTAGCCAATGAAAATAATAGTTTTCTAGTTTTCTCCTTTTCATTAATTTTCCCCTTCTTTCATTAAAAATACGACCATATGCAAGGGGCCAAAGACTTTGAGATGATCTACCTTTGGTCTTCTTTTATGCCAGGCTTCACAAGGAGTTGTATTGTTAAGATTTTGTAGAACTGTCAGTAATATAAACTGTAGTATTAACTTCTTTGGCCCAAAAAGTAATAGGAAGTCCTTTGCTTTTTAACATGCTTTTGACCATCTTCACAATGTAGTATTAACTTCTTTGATCAACTGCTGTGCCATTTTGTTGTGGAGTGTATCTTGTTGTTAATTCCCTTTTTTGCTATGTTATCCTTGCGGTAATTCCAGAAGTGCTTCTATGTGATCTCACCACCTCAATCAGTTCTTAACACCTTCAAGAGATACCACTTTGTTTTTCAGCAAATGATTCGATTTATACAAACTTAGCAGATGGCTGGATGTCGAGGATAACCTTTTGCAACCAGCCTAGTTTAGCTTCAAGCTCAAACAATAGTGATCTTCTTCAGACACCTTTACCAAGGCCATTGTAAAAAGGAAGGTTCAACACTTCCATTGTTATTGGAAATTAAAAAATAAGAGGGGGTGTTAAAATTGTTGTTTGTAATTCTAAATAATTCAATATCTAATATAGGATACTTTAAGCCTATGTATCTCATATGGAAGAATTATAATAGAATATTCTAGCAAGGAGAATCTAGAAGCTAATTGTCTAGAATCCTACGTTATAAAAATATCTGAAAGAATTGTAATAAAAATGAACCATGTAGGTGTTAGGTGGAAATTTGTGGTTAGCATTGCATTATTTGAAGTTGTCGTGGGCTGTGGACTTGCCTATAAATACGTGGCATTGGGCTTATTTTAGCTGTCAAGCAAACAAAGTTAACAAGTTGTGTGTGCAAAATGGTGTACAACCTTCTTTTGGGTCATTTAGGTGTAGGTCGTCATATCCTATGTTATTTTTTCCTTGCCAAATCTTGTTAGTTGTGTAAAAGCCCTATTATGAAATAAGATATGTGCTCTGAATTCATTTAATTCTTGGTTCACATTTTAGTACTCACATTGCTTTTGTTGCTCCAAAAGGGTTGACTTCTAAACTCATCAAGTTGAATTAATTTAATTTCCCCTTCCCCAAGGAGAGATGGTTTGGGCAGCTCATCCTTGCGTATTTGTAGTATTTATTCCAGCAAGAACAGTGATTTGCATTTCAGCAGGCCATTTGTTATATGAAAGGATGCATTGTGTATATGAGCGTGCTACTGCATCTGTGATATGCACATGGTCTTCTTTTATTGTGGATGGAACTTTTCTTTTTCAATAATAAATTATATGAGCGTGCTACTGAGAAATTTTATGATATCTTTAAACGATAGTTTTCCTTCTTGCCTTTCTTGTTTTGTTTACATGTATATATCTAGTTCCCCTTTATTAATGTTTTTATTCTTTCACTAATGCACTTGTTTTATTTTAATTTTATATAAGTTCCATCTATATACAGAAGAAAAGGAGATGACATGAGAGAGTGGCTTTCTTTCCATGTTTTTGGTAAATAAGAGAAAAAAGAAGTGTACTTTCTCCTTTTTGGTTAAAACAGGAGATAAAAGGTAATTAAATTAAATGTAATCCTATCAGTGAAGTCGTTTTATGCTACTAGCTTGCTTACCTCCCAACCAATTGTCCAATTGTACTAAAGAATCCTTTTGTCTTATGAGGGAGGTAAGAAGGCAGGGAGGTGGTTGAAGACGTGGCATGATTTCAACCTTTCATCTCCTTTTATATAAGAAGCACAATTTTTTCATCTTTTGCAAGCTACACTTTATTCAGTTTTAGGAAATTGGTTTTTGGTCGTAAATTCTTCTATTTTAAACGGCATGCCATGGATTCTATGTATGGTATTTATTACTGCAAGTTCTAATATGTACATGCTAGATCAATGACTGATGGTCTTTGTTTTCAGGAATCCAGCAAAAACATACAAATCGAAGCATTCCATGTATTCAAGGTACATTTTGATATTAGTACATTGCCCTGTAAAATTAATTGTCATTTAGTTTAACGCCTAACTAATGGGGATCTTGACTGAATTTTGTCACAGCTGTTTGTTGCTAATCAAAGTAAGCCACCTGAGATTGTGGGCATACTAATAAAAAATAGAAACAAGCTTCTTCGTCTCTTTAATGACTTCAAGCTGGACAAAGGTAGAAAAGATTTTGTTTCAGCATTTCACTACGAACAACTCGTCTTTTATTCACATGAGATATCATTGTACCATTCATGTCCTTTTGTAAAGCACGATTTCTTCATTAACATTTTTTTTTTTTGTGTATAATTTGATTTTCTTGCAGAGGATGAACAGTTTGAGACAGACAAAGCTCAAGTGATCAAGGAGATCGTTGCTTTGGAGCAGAAAAGTTAACCCAATAAGTTTATTTAATGTATACAGTCATATTGTGAATAATGCATGTCCTACAAGATATTAATTATGCTGCCCATGGTTTGAGCCTTTTTCACTTCTAAGCCGTAGACATTATTTTAGAAATTGAGCTCTTGCATCTTGATGATGAATAAAATCCATTTCAGTTCAAGTTGCAAAATGCAGGGTAATTTTCTGTTGTGGTCTGAGCTACTTAAACTGGATTAGTGATCTATTACCATGCTTCAAAGTAAGCCTAATTTGTTATTTTTGGTTACATATAAATCAATAGTGCAAGATGTACTCGAAGATGGTGTATTTTCCATTGATACCATACTAGAAACAATGTTAATTCTATTTATAGCTCATCGATAGAGTGATTTACGTACTATTATGTGTTCTGGACGTTTGGTTTTCATATAAAACTACAATTTTTTTTTATAATGTAGTTTTAAAAAATGTTTTTTTTTTCAAATTGATTAATACTATTTGGATGGTAATACAAACCTTAATTTTAAATTATAGTTAAGGATTAAATTAGAGTTTTGAGAAAAAGAGGTTTGAGCTTTCCTTTTTCCACGAGATTCTATCTTTTGAGTGTCATCCTGTTGCCTCTATTCTCGCTAGGGTTCCTTGTTCTCTTATTAGTCCTCGTCGAAATCATCTACTTCATCCCTCTAATCCACCCTCCACCTTTATCCTCGATCCTTCTACCCAATCTATTGCTTCGTCTTTTCCTCCACCATCCCATACCCCAATTTCAGTCATTGAATTCCCACTTCCTTCTCACCCTTGTCGTCCTCCAAGCTTTGATTCCCACTCATCATTCAAAACTCACTCCTCTCGGTTGTGTTGTGGGTCCATCGTCGTAGTTGCTACCATTGTCTATCCATTTCTTGTCTCCTTTCCTTAGTCAATGTCATTGTGTATCCTCTCGACCTCAACACACCTGTAATTACTTCATCTCCTAGCTCTACTTTGTGTTAGAGATCGAGGAGGTTGTTGGGGTGTTGCAAGGGATTCAACTCGTGGACTGTGTTGAACTATTGTAGGGTGGTGGAAGTGTTGTGTGACGTCTTAAAAGACTATAATTTTTCCATGTGAAAGGAAAAAAAAACTACATATTTAAAATTATAGTTTGAATATTTGGATGCATCCAAATAGGATTTAAAAACTCTACATTTTCACGCACAAAAGCAACATCCACGAAATCAGGTATCGGTACGTTTGAAACTAAACTTTTTTTAACTTCTTTGAGGGTAGTCTTTTCTTTTGCTCGTGTTCTCTCTTCTTCTTTTTTTTTGTAAACAGTTATTAATATATATTACAATAAAATTATAGTTTGAATATTTGGATGCATCCAAATAAGGCCTAAAAACTCTACATTTTCACGCACAAAAGTAGCATCTACAAAATCCGAACTTGTGTTTGAAACTAAACTTTTTTAACTTCTTTGAGGGTAGTCTTTTCTTTTGCTCGTGTTCTCTCTTCTTTTTTTTGTAAATGGTTATTAATATATATTACAATAAGTGGGAGTCGAACTCCCAGTACAACCACAAAGAGACTTCAACACTAGACCAAATGACTACAGACTCGTGTTTTCTTAATTTTCTATCTTCTTTGAAGTGTTCATCCTATTCATCGTATATAATTTCCCAATACGTTGACTACATATATTATATTAGGAACATGTTCACAGAATACGATCGATCTGGATCTATAATATACGTCTTCGCTTTATAAACTAAAAAAAGAATAAAGTTGGAATAATAGAAAAGTACTTTATTCTGAACGATGAAGCACGTGCTTGAGAAAATCCGAGCTAAAAAAAAAAGAAGAAGCCCACTTGAGTGTCCACACATCCAGAATCATCTTACAAATTCCTTTCCTTGCTTTTGCATATATATTATACTTGATTCAATAACACAACATTGAATGCTCCCTAAATAATTTTTTTGCCCTCTTGAGCGTTGAAAAACCATGCGCCACCGCCGCGGGCGACCTCAGGGTTTCGGCCGCCTCAAATCTTCGGATCTGCTGCGCCAAGCAACGCGTTTTGACTGGGAAGCCTTCAAATCCAACCTCCTCGAAGAGGATTCTCCTGAGGCTCCTCTACCTCTAGGTAGATCTCGGCGCCCTAAGAAACGATTCAGGTAGAAAACAAATGGGCAGGTACGCGGCTCCGGTGAGGTATCCTCCGCACCTCTCGGGCCTGGACCAGTTCCCTCCACTGGTTCCCCCGCTTTACCTGTTTCCCCTAGTCCAGTCGACTGGATCTAGATTTGCTTGGAGCAAATCAGGAAGGTTTTTATCTGTGCATATTTCTACGGGTTCTTCCCCTATTTTACTATCCCTATGCAGTAATCGCCCTAATGCTATTTTGGATTCTATGCATTGTTCGTGGAATATAGTTTTTGGTTGGTATACTAATCTATGATCCTGTTGTGTTTTTGATGATTTCGCTATGGAATGTTCTCTTTACTTTCCCAATATTTCCTGGCATTATCTCCGTAAGCCAAAGAAGGGCAAAGGAAAGGATTTTAGGGTTGCCCGAGTTGAAACCCTTTCAAGCAAATATCTGCCTAATAATATTACATATTCTTGTGGCACGATGGTTTCTAGATTTTTGTTGGGGGAAACTATTCCCTCTGCTTCTGATGTATTTTGTTCTTATGTCGATCCTTCTGCTGTGAAGATTAACACGACGGTCGGTGCTCATCGGAGATCTATCTCCGATGACAGGAGGGGGCGGGGCTCCCCAGAGGCAGCCTCGCTGGGCAACTTTCCAAAAATACCCTCACCCTCTGTTTGGAACTACACGACGTATAATCCGCCATCTCTTTCTGCTTTTTCTTCTATTAACTCTAATAATTATCCCATTGGTTCTAACTATCCCTATGTTAGCGCTAATGCATCGTCTGAGCAAAACTTTATCAGCCATTATCAATTTGATAATTCTGTGGAGACTGCGGTGGTCGTTTCATATTCTCAAGAACCCTCTGACGGTTGCACTTCCGCATGCCTAGTGAACAGTAGCGCGTCTCATCACATTGAATGCGAGACACCCCCTTGTATGCTGAGTGAACATACCTTTTTCGCTTCCCAATGGACTCCCTCACGAGTGGATTTAAACTCTGTTGACGAAGATTTCTCTAATAATGCTATTATCTTGTCTTCTGGTACTAAGCATTCCTTGGTTAGCACCAATATTTCGAATAAGCAACATCATTTCTACAATTATCTCACCGATAATTATTCTGAACCTGTGATAGCCGTTTCATACCCGGAGCCTGCTGACGGTTGCTCTCCCGAAGCTTCTGTGAATAGTGGCGTGGCTCAAATTAATTGCGCGCCATGCTCTTCTAACCTTGAGTCCCAGCAACTTTCTTCGCATGTGGGTAATATCTCTGACGAAGTGATTTTCTCTGACACTGAAAAAAAAAGAAGCTGCCTCTCCTCGTCCTCCTCCCATACTTTCTCCACTGGCAGACGATATCCTTGCTCTGGCTCACGATACGCGGTCCTTGCATCTCCTGTTAAGCCTTCTCCCCCCGTCTTTACTGTTGGCGGACGTTCTCCTCCTTCTTCTTCTTGTGTTACTGCTGTTTCGTGTTGCAGCTCTTTGATTCACGAAGATCAGAGCGGGGACTGGGAAAAAATTTCTAGACAAAAAATCCGACCTCCCTGGGTAAGTTTTTGCAAACTTCAGGGTAGATGTTTTAGATGTGGCTTAAAGGGGCACGAAAAAAGATTTTGTAAATACAACGGTTTTTGTTTTAAATGTAAATCCCCAACTCATTCTGTAGCGCTTTGCAAATACTTTCAGGAATCACACATGGCTCCTCCCCACCCTTCTACTATGAATCATGTTGGGCTTTCACCACAGAACCCAACTGTGCTAACCCTTACTGAGGCTGTTTGTAGCCGATATCAGTTCCTATCCCGCAGTGCTATCATCACTGCCCACTCTCCCAACCTCACCAAGGAATCTTTAGAGGAACACATCAGGACTCGTTGGGCTGATGCCCCGGAAATTGCAGTGCAGACCTTCTCTCCTGGGAAGTACCCTTTAGTCTTCCCTTCTGTAAAAACTAGGAATGACTCTCTCAACATCTATGGACCCATGCTCCAGATGATTTCTGCCTCCTTCATCCCTTGGACACCAAATTCTAATGCAATTTGTAACCTTAAGGAAGAAGGAGTCTGGATTCGGCTCGAAGGAATCCCCCATCACCTTTGGAATGTGGATATTTTTCGCCACATGGTTGCTAGCTTTGCCGATTTGCTGGAGGTAGACTTGTCCATTGATTATGTGAAGACTTTGGGGTTCTCCAAGATCAGAGTCAAACTTCACCCTGGTATGGAAATACCAGAATGCAGGTATTTCGCTTTTGGCAAAACTGTTTACCCGATAAAGTACAAACAAAGTTGGGACTTATGCTCAAATGCTGATATCCCCCCCAAGCCTACCAATGTTTGGCCTTCCAAGCCTTACTTTGACTTTCCCAGTTCCAGTGCTTTGCACCCTGTTCGAAAGCAATTCAAGAATACCAAAGGATGGAGGGGAAACAAGGGAAATAAAAATTCAAAAACTGGGAAACTTGTCTGGACTAGACCTATTAGTCCAAATCGAATACCTACCTCGAAAGCAACAGGTATTCTCCCCACCCCTTCCTCCTCTGCCCCAAGGGAAGCACCCTTTCCCATCATACCTGCAACTACTTCTCCTAAATTTAACCATGAGGAAAATGACACCACAAAGTTCATTGAAACTGAAATAAAGGCCAGGAATCTCTCTCTATCCAAATTTAAAAAAGTTTTGGTTGTTTATGATTGTTTGGAAAGTGATGATTTGGGTGGATCATGCGAGGATGTTGCTGAACCACGTCCACCTACTCCCATACACGCACTAGGTAACTTTAATATTAATTCATGCACTTCTTACTCTATGCATGACACTGCTACAGTTGCTTCCTCTGATGTTTCTGAGGCTTCTTCTCCTGATTTTTCTAAAGATACCTCTCCTGATTTATATGAAAATGACTGTAATTTATTGCATGACGTACTGAATTGGAGTTCTTATGACCATTTTAGAAGCTTTGCTAAGAAAATTGGAATTACTTTTAATTCTTTATCTGAAATTAAATCTTTTTACAATCTAGTTAGAAAAGACCAAGGTTTACCTCACCTAAACCTAAATGATGACTCTTATATCTTTGAGAATTTTTGCTTCTCTTTCTATAAACCCATGTAATTAAATGTTGATTGCAGCATGGAACATTAGGGGTATGGGTAGTTGTGAAAAAAAAAGAGCTATTCGCAATCTGGTTAAATCAAATAAATGTAATATACTTATTATTAGTGAAACTAAACTTGAATCCTACTCCCCTAACCTTTTAAATAATATTGGTGAAGGAATAATTACGCAATGGTCTTTTCTCCCATCTTTGGGTGCATCTGGGGGAATCCTTGTCGGCTGGGATGACAATCTGTTTACTATTTGTGATACCATTGTGGCAACATATAGTTTATCTCTGTCTTTCAAGAACAATTCAAATAACTTAGAATGGTGGCTCACAGGTGTATATGGGCCATGTGTTCCAGGTTTAAAGAAAAATTTTATTGAGGAATTGGATTCCATTAGTAATAAAGTTAATTCTAATTGGGTTATTGGAGGAGATTTTAATATGATAAGGTATTCGCATGAACATTCCTATAATTGTGGTATATCCTATCATATGAAGGTTTTTAATGAATTTATAGAAAATCATTGTCTGATTGACATTCCCCCTAATAATTGCAAATATACTTGGTCAAACTTCCATGATCAGCCCACGATGGTCAGATTAGATAGATTCCTGATCACAACTGGCTGGGGGGATAAATATCCTGATTCTTTTTGTTTGGGAAAATCTAGAGTCACATCTGACCACATACCTATTACACTTAGTACAATTCCTTATAATTGGGGCCCTCCTCCTTTTAAGTTTTACAAGACTTGGTTTTTAATCGAAGGATTCTCCAGTTTCATTGAATATAGTTGGCGTAACTCATCAACCATGTGTGTGTCTACATCTCCTGTGGCCAGATTTGCATATCATTTAAAATACCTTAAAAAACATATTACCCTTTGGATTGCTCCCATTAAGGAACAAAGAAGATTAGACTTAAGTCAGTGGAATCACAAATCACTCATATTGATTCACTACTAGAATCCTGCAATAATGCAACAATTTTTCGAGGGAAATTGAAGGAACTTAAGGATGAACATCATCTATTACTACAAGAACAGGAAGCTTATTGGAAACAAAAATCCAAAATCCAATGGCTTAAAGAAGGAGATCTCAATACAAAATTCTTCCACAATATGGTAAAATATAGGAGAAGAGTGAATGCTGTCCTCTCTCTTATTATTAATGGCATTCAGGAATATTCCCCATCCTTAATTTGTAAAGAAATAGAAAATCACTTTATCAGGCAATTCAATAAGGCAAAGAGAACAATACCTTCTTTTGACTGGGACACTCTAGTGCCAATCAAAATTACTAATCTAAATATTTTGGAAATCCCATTTTCTATGGAAGAAATCCAATTGAGTGTTAAATCATTGTCTGGGGAAAAGCCCCCGGTCCTGATGGCTTCCCATTGTGCTTCTTTCAGCACTTCTAGGACATCATGAAATATGACATAGCAGAAATCTTCAATAACTTACATTCTTCCAATGATATAGAATAACTGGTTCACATTAATCAAACTTTCATTTCTCTTATCCCTAAAAAAGAAGGTGCCAAGGAGATAAAAGATTTTAGGCCTATCAATCTGGTAAATAGTCTTTATAAAATTATATCAAAGACTTTAGCTACGAGGCTCACTCCTATTATAAACAATATTATTGATAATTCTCAATGTGCTTTTCTTACTGGGTGGTACATTGGTGACTGTTTCCTAGTTACTCAGGAAACCATGCATTACATGAAAATAAATGTTATCCCGGGCCTCATTCTGAAACTAGACTTTGAAAAGACTTTTGACAATGTTAATTGGGATTTTCTAATGGAGGCACTTAAAGGCTTAGGTTGTGGAAACAAGTGGAATACTTGGATTAAAATGTGTATTACATATGCTAAGTTCTCTGTCTTAGTTAATGGCTCCCCTAAGGGGTATTTCCAAGCTTCTAACGGACAAAGACAAGGTGACCTACTCTCCCCATTTCTCTTTATTGTGGTCACACATGTGTTGAACAGGATGCTATCACTAGCAATTGATAATTATCTAATATCAGGAATCCAATTACCCAATGGTGGTCCCAATATTTTGAATATTCAATATACAGATGATACCATACTTTGTTTGTCTGCCAAAGAGGATAATCTAATAAATATCAAGAGAATACTTTGTTGTTTTCAAACTTGTTCAAGTTTGAAAATCAATTTTCATAAATCATCAATTACTGGTATGGGAGTTTCTGAGGGCTTTGTGCAGAGAGCCTCTCAAATCTTGGGATGTAGCATCGAGAATCTCCCTATTAAATACCTAGGTTTACCTCTGCATTACAGAAAACCAAATTACCAAGACTGGTCCCCGAAAATAGAAAAAATTACAAAAAAACTATCACAATGGAAGGCTAAATATCTGTCTTTAGGGGGGAGGCTTACGTTGGTTAATGCTGTATTATCCACCATTCTTACTTATTTCCTTTCTGTTCTACATATGCCTACTATTGATAAAATAAGAAGAAGATTCCTATGGAACTCCTTATCCTCTACGTCTGTTCGCCATTTAGTTAAATGGTCAATACTATGTAGATCAAAAGAACAAAAAGGTTGGAGTATCATCAACTTAAAAAACTTTAGTTTGGCGTTGAAATGTAAATTACTTTGGCAACTCCTATCTAGCTCATTCTCAATGAAATGGAAAGATGTAGTCAAGGCTAAATATTTTGTTAGGAATGGACCAGGTACCATCCTAAATATTTCATATGGCAGATCCTCGCCTCTATGGTTAGAGCTAAAAAATTGTTTTGACATTATAAATGGATTTACTGAATTTCATGTCAATAATGGCAGAAATACTAATTTTTGGGAAAATCGATGGTGGAAGGGTGAAAAATTAAAAGATAGCCTACCCGACATATACCATATGACAAAATCCAAGCAAGCTTCTGTCATTAAAATATTAGAGACCATATCAGTAGATCCTGATAGACTGTTCTTCAATCCCTTGACTCCTGATGTTGTTGAATATTTACATGCCCAAATAGAAATCTTATTAGATATCTTCAACAATACAAGAATAACAGTAGAGGAAGATTCACTAATATGGAAACCCACCAACA
>JAMKQA010003885.1:0-52760 GCA_024699735.1 Posidonia australis
ATTTTCAAAACCATTTTATATCTTTGAAATTTTTCCAAAAGCTCGGCAAAATGGCAATCAGGTGTCCCAAGGGACCACCACTGACGGCCCATAATCCCATATCAAAGGGACAATACAAACCAATCCAGAAAACCCTCGAGAAAATAACACTTTATAAAAATATTTGGATCCTGATTTGGCATGCCGCAAATGGGATTCAGTATGCTGAAAATCCCTGGTTTGGTAAACCAATTTGGATGGGTCGACCGAATCAGGTTAACTATTAACACTCAGGCCAAAATCAGTATACTGAAAATGGTTTAGTCGACCAAAATCCACTGATTCAGTCGATCGTCCAAAATTGGATGACCGAACTTCAATCAGAGGACCAAAACTGATAGTAAAATGACATACCAAAATTGTTCGATATGTCGATTGCTGCGAAAAAAATAGAAAACGACCCAAACCCTACTATTCAAAATCGCCCCACCTGGGATTGACGATCGGCCTCGTAAAATCAACACCAAAAATCTCACATAAAACATAAGATGTAGATCCTTGAGTCTACTCCAAATCCAACAAACAGAACAAAAAACCATTCACCATGCATCAAGATTTAAAATTGCAAAGGCATAAGGGTCAAAACGACCCAAAACACAACCACCACATTAAACACCCATAAATGCCTCCATAAATACTCATAAAATCACAATAAATTCTAGGAATGTAAATTTACCTAGATTCCATGCAATCCTATCAACTTCTACCATTTTCATGCTTTCTAAACATGGTTGGAGGTGCGTACCTGAGAAACGTGCTCCAGCAATCCTCTAGTCGACTTCGACGACCGTGATGCTCGCTGGGGCACACTGGACCACAAGGGCACACCACCCGAGCTCCACACACCACCACGAGCCGCCACATGCCTCCGCGAACTCACGAGCACACCGAAGAGGGGAGAAGGAAGAAGCAAGGGAATAGACGAGGAAGAGGAGAGGATGGGGAGGGTGAGTGTGAGGGAGAGGAAGGAAGGGGATTGTGGGAGGAGAAGGAGATGGTGTGCTCGGGATGAGGAGGATGAACATGCGGAGAAGGAGAGGAGGAGAGGTGTAGAGGAAGAGTCGTTGGCCGCACATATAAATATGCGCCCAAAGTGGTAGTTTCATGCATGTATGCCCAGTGCAACCACCGACCTCCCGCACGAGCTAACAACCGCACCGAACTCTCCCACCAATTGGCCCACAATGTAGGCCCCACACAGACCCACACTTGAGCCTACAAGCACAGTGCCACAATGTACAGTGCCAACCACGCACGGGGACATGCAAACAGAAGCCAGCCTACGAGGCCCAAGCCCAAGAGCATAAAACCACACAAACGGGCTTCGAAATAGTAACACCCATCTAGGAATAAATTAATTAAAATGTAAATAATTACAAAATGAATTTTACGGGTGTTACATCCTAACCCCCTTAAAAGAAGATTTCGCCTCTGAAATCACTAGGCGAAAAGATACGGGTACTGGGCTAGGATGGCTTCTTCACGTTCCCACGTGGCCTCCTCAGCTCCATGATGCCACCACCACTCAAAAACCAGCAGAATTATCTTGTTCGACAGCACCTGCTCCTTGCGGTCAATAATCTGGATGACATCCTCCATAAAGGACAGATCTTCCTAGAGCCTTTCTGGTTAAACTGGGATCACATGAGATGCGTCAGCCAGGCATTTCCTCAGCATGGAGACATTAACACGTCGTGCATGGATGACATCTCTGGTGGTAGATCCAACCAATAAGCAACCTCACCGATCCTCTGAGTAATCTAGTACGGGCCAATATAGCCAGGACTCAACTTGCCATGCTTCCCAAACCGCATGACACCCTTGGTCAGCGACACCTTCAAAAACACAGTCTCCCACCAGAAATTCCAGTGGTCTTTGCCTCCTATCAGCATAGCTCTTTTGCTAACTCTGTGCAGCTAACAGCCTGCTACGGATCAAATCCACCTTGTCCAAATACAGCTACACAAGTTCAGGACCAATCAATCGACGTTCGCCCACCTCGCTTCAGCAAATTGACGATCTGCATGGCCTACCATACAAAGCTTTGTATGGTGCCATCCCGATGCTCGAGTGATAACTATTATTGTAGGCGAACTCAATCAGTGGCAGATGGTCCTCCCAACTTCCTTGAAAGTCTAAGGCATATGCTCTAAGCATATCTTCTAGTGTTTGGATAGTCCTCTCTGTTTGACCATTCGACTGAGGATGAATTGCTGTGGTATAGTTGAGCACGGTGCCAAAGGCTACCTGTAGAGTTCTCTAGAACCTTGAGGTGAACATCGTGTCCCTGTTCGACACGATGGACACTGGAACACCATGTAGCCTCACCACCTCGGATACATACAACTTCACCGGCGGTGCATCAGAAGCTTAACTCCAATGGCCAAGAAGTGAGCAGACTTGGTTAGTCGATCCACGATCACCCACACGGTGTCATTCTTCCTCTGAGTCCGCAGCAAACCAATCACAAAGTCCATCGAGGTGCGCTCCCACTTCCATATAGGAATATCTAATGGCTGCAAGGTCCCTCCAGGTCTTTGGTGCTCTACCTTGACCAGTTGGCAGGTTGTACACCTCGCGACATGGGCAGTAACATCTCTCTTCATGCCTGGCCACCAAAAGTTCCGCTTCAAGTCTCGATACATCTTCGTACTCTTAGAGGGAATAGTGTACCTAAACCGATGCACTTCGTCCAGCAACCTTTACCTGGCCTCCTCATGCTGGGGCACATACAGACGCATATCATACCTCAGTTCTTCATATGCCCAACAGAGAAATGAGTCTCTCCACCAGCCTCCAGTTTCTCAAACACAGCCTGAACAAACGGATCCAACTACTGACAGGTGATAATAAATTCTAATAGTTTTAGGCGAACGAACAGGTTGGCCACCTAGGCACCAACCATCTCCCGAGCTTGTCATTTTGTCCTATAGCTCAGTAAATCCTCCAGCATGGTCCACTCCTTAACCATCAGGCTCGCCATCACGTGCGTACGCCGACTCAAGGCATCGATGACCATGTTGGCCTTGTCAGGATGGTAGGACAGGTTGAAATCATAGTCCTTCAGATACTCCACTCAACGATGCTACCTTAGGTTAAGGCCCCTCTACTTGAAGATATATTTCAAGCTTTGATGATCAGTGAAGACCTCAAACTGCTCCCCATAGAGATAGTGTCACTAGAGCTTGAGAGCGAACACTATGGCAGCCATCTCCAAATCGTGGGTCGAGTAGTTCTTCTCATGATCCTTCAGCTAGTGCGAAGCATATGCGATGACATTGCCATGTTGCATCAGAACACACCCCAACCCAACAATACTGGTGTCACTATACACAGTGAAGCCACCACTTCCAAATGGCAGAGTCAACACAGGGGCAGAAACTAGACGAGACTTCAGCTCTTGGAAACTCGCCTCACAATTCTAGTCCCAGGAAAATGGAACCCCCTTTTTGGTCAACTCTGTCAAAGGCGCGACTATGGAGGAGAAATCCCTGATAAACCTCCTATAATAGCCTACTAGACCCAAGAAACTCCATATCTCCATCACAGTCCTAGGTCACTCCCAATTGCTCACCGCCTTGACCTTGGTAGGATCCACTCTGATGCCTTCTCCAGAAATCAAATGTCCAAGGAACATGACTTCGCTCAGCCATAACTCACACTTGGAGAATCTGGCGTATAGTTGATGACACCTCAGAGTATCCAAAACCACCCTCAGGTGCAAGGCGTCAGTCTCCACATCAGGGGAGTAGATCAGCACGTCATCAACAAAAACCACAACGAACTGGTCCAGAAAAGGGCTGAAAATCTTGTTCATCAGATCCATAAACACAGCCAGTGCATTGGTCAAGTCGATGGGCATGACCATGAACTCGTAATGCCTGTACCGCATTCGGAAAGCAGTCTTCTAAATGTCCGAGTCTCGTATCCTCAACTGGTGATACCTTGACCTCAGATCAATCTTCGAGAACACGGATGCAGACTGCAACTTGTTGAACTGGTCATCAATGTGGGGCAAGGGATACTTATTCTTCATCGTGATCTGGTTCAGTGTCCTATAATTTATACATAATCGGAGTGAACCATCCTTCTTGCAAACGAACAAGACAAGCGCTCCCCATGGAGACACACTTGGCTTGATAAACCCCTTGTCCAGCAACTCCTGCAAGTGAGGCGTGAGCTCTCGCAATTCTGCTAGCGTCATGCGATAGGGAGGCTTTGACACAGCACCAAAACTAGGGATCAAATCGATCAAGAACTTTACTTCCCTGTGAGGTGGCATACCAAGTAAATCATCAGGGAAAACGTCAGGATATTCACACACCACAGAGATGTTGTGAACACCCAACTTAGGAGAAGTGGAGGTAACTATACTGGCTAGATACCCTACGCAACCCTTGACCAAAGACTTATAAGCCTTCATAACTGAAAAGACAAGCTTGGGCTCACCCTAACACCCACCTTGCACAAACAAAGACCCATACTCAGGAGACCCAAAATAAACTCTCCTCCAAACATAGTCAATCAAAGCGGACTACTATGCCAACCAATCCATGCCAAGTATCACATCGTACTCCTACATGTCCATCACGATCAGGCTGGCATCGAACTCTTTGCCATTCACCATCAAGTCGATCGACTACAGATACATCCATGCAAACTATGCTCCCCTAGTGGCATCACCACGCTGAGATGAAAGGCCAGTCTAGCTAGTCTCTCTCCCAACTTCACCGCAAAAGACTTAGAGATGAAGGAGAAAGAACTTCTTGAGTCAAACAACACTTTCCCACAATAAAAGAACTTGATGGCTATACAAAAAGGCACTTCACATCCATACAATCAAGCAGTTGTCCAGATTACAAAGAGATTACAACAATCACAGAGGGTTACACAACCAACTAATCATCCTTACCCTCAACTACATCTCCCAAAGACCTAGCGCCTGGAGCTGCAATGGTAAACACCTGTCCCCTAGTTGGCTGCTATGGCACACTTCCTACCTTCTTCGGTAATTCTGTACAAGATCTCTGACCGTGTCCTACCTTCCCACAATTGTAGCACACCACCGAGGCCAAAGGCTGCCGAGGATGAGGACAATATGCAGTGATGTGGCCCACCGGACTGTAGTTAAAGCACTGGTTCCCACCGAGAGCACTGGACCCAGTTTGACTGAGGCCATCTCCGCTACTCCTAGCAAAACTCCGCCAGCATACAGAGGAAACACTGGACCTCCCATTTTGCTTCTTCTTAGGGCTACCTGAACTACTAGCACTTGGAGGATCGGAGAAAGAGAATCGAGAGGTAAAAGAAGACTTACCATTCCTTTTGGAACGACTCTCCAAAAACTTTTGATGCTCAGCCTCGAAGCGATACACTATCCCAACCATGTCCTCCATTGTCTGGCACCGACAACCCATCACCTTCACCTGTAGCCCTAGGTTCAAGCTGTCTAGAAACCTCTGCCCCCACTCCTCCTCAGACTCATAGGCAGGAGCAAAGTGTTCTATCTAGGCGAACTCAGTCTCATATTCGAGCACCGACATTGTGCCCTACTCCAAACTCTGGAAATCTCGGTGAAGCTGCTCCTTCACATGAGCAGGAAAATATTTTTCATAGAAGGTTGCCTTGAAATCCTTCCACTAGATGCTAACAGTGACTGAGTCCAGGAACTTTAGCCGCCTCACAGACTTCCACCACCTATCTGCCTCACCATCTAGCAAATAAGTCACCAGCCATACCCAATGCTCCATTGGGCACGCCATGCTCTTTAGCATCTTCACCACCTTCTCTAGCCAGGCCTCACTCTCCTTAGCACTGACCTTGCCCTTGAATGACGACGGACGAAGCTTCATGAACTGGTTCAACCACGGGCCACCTGACGGCTCGCTGGCACTACTCTTGCTGAATGCGTGGGAGATCCCATGTGCCAAACTCCACAGTTCCGCATGAACAACCTTCCATCCACTTACGACCTCCAAGGGTTTGGTCTCCCCAACAGAAGCCTTGCCCTTACAACCATGAGGAGGCATCCTATCAGAGAAAGGCAAAACACCTGCACCACAGACAAAGCTACAACTAGAAAAACCATGATGAAACTAGGTGCAGACTCTACCATGCATGCAAAACCTATGGAGTCTCTAGACCGAACACCCTAGGTATAGCACTAGCCTAGTGTGACCTAGTGAACCTGGAGCTCTGATACCAAATTTGTCACTCCCCAAATTTCCTATAACAATTAAAAAAATTTAAATTACAGGAAAATTAAAACTAAACAGAAGAGATTAAACTAGCAGGAACTTGTGTGTGTGGCTATGAGACTCCGATCTATATGCACTATGTTAAACGTTCTGCATGCCTCACCTACAACCCAAAAACACGAGGAAAACGCCTAAGTGATAGAAGTCACCCAGCACGCACCCCATGAAAAAACAGCGCAAAATAAAACCATAATAAAATTTTCTTTTAAATTCATTTTGCAAACAATTTTCTGTCAAATCCCACAAACTAGGCCCACACCGGCCAAAACAACAAATGGGGCTCTACTAGAGCAAAACCACGAGCACGACCCACAATGGCCAAAACCACACATAGTGAGTCGGGAAGCCCAGTGCCAGGCAACCAAACTCTGGCCACAAGCTGTCCATCAAAAAGCCACCAATGGAGTCTACACTGCAACGACATGCCACCTTGTGCAGGAGCCGCGTTGTCCCGCGATTCTCCCACCCGGAGAACCCTCACAAAGCCAACCCATCCTTGGGAAGGTTGTCCTATCTCTCAGGTTGCTACCAACTATAAGGCACGTGTCCCACCTGCACTGGCCACCACAAGGTTTGCCTCCTCACGGCGTCCTCCACAGATGGTGCTCAGGAGGGAGTGTCATACCTCCACACCCGACAACACCCGAGCCTCAGTGCTCACAATGACAGCAGGAGTATATACCTCCTCATCATGCCACAAGACACCTCAACCCGTGGACCACAACCCTAGCATTGAGGCAACAGAAAACTAGCTTGGCCTGCACACAGAAAACTAGGAAAACCATTTTCCAAATTTGCCAATTCATCTCTTTTGAAATCATTTTCAAAACCATTTTATATCTTTGAAATTTTTCCAAAAGCTCGGCAAAATGGCAATCAGGTGTCCCAAGGGACCACCACTGACGGCCCATAATCCCTTATCAAAGGGACAATAAAACCAATCCAGAAAACCCTCGAGAAAATAACACTTTATAAACATATTTGGATCCGGATTTGGCATGCCGCAAATGGGATCCGGTATGTTGAAAATTCCTGGTTTGGTAAACCAATTTGGATGGGTCGACCGAATCAGGTTAACTGTCAACACTCAGGCCAAAATCAGTATACTGAAAATGGTTTAGTCGACCAAAATCCACTGATTCAGTCGATCGTCCAAAATTGGATGACCGAACTTCAATCAGAGGACCAAAACTGATAGTAAAATGACATACCAAAATTGTTCGATATGTCGATTGCTGCGAAAAAAATAGAAAACGACCCAAACCCTACTATTCAAAATCGCCCCACCTGGGACTGACGATCGGCCTCGTAAAATCAACACCAAAAATCTCACATAAAACATAAGATGTAGATCCTTGAGTCTACTCAAAATCCAACAAACAGAACAAAAACCATTCACCATGCATCAAGATATAAAATTGCAAAGGCATAAGGGTCAAAACGACCCAAAACACAACCACCACATTAAAGACCCATAAATGCCTCCATAAATACTCATAAAATCACAATAAATTCTAGGAATGTAAATTTACCTAGATTCCATGCAATCCTATCAATTTCTACCATTTTCATGCTTTCTAAATAAGGGTTGGTGGTGCGTACCTGAGAAACGTGCTCTAGCAATCCTCTAGTCGACTCTGACGACCGTGATGCTCACCGGGGCACACTAGACCATAGGGGCACATCTCCCGAGCTCCACACACCGCCACGAGCCGCCACACGCCTCCGCCAACTCACAAGCACACCGAGGAGAGGAGAAGGAAGAAGCAAGGGAAGAGACAAGGAAGAGGAGAGGATGGGGGGTTGAATGGGGAGAGTGAGGGTGAGGAATAAGACGGAAGGCGAGTGGGGGAGGATAATTTGATGGCGTGCTCGGGAAGAGGAGGATGAATGCGTGGAGAAGGAGAGGAGGAGAGGTTCAGAGGAAGAGTCGTCGGCCAAGCACATAAATATGCACCCAAATTGGCAATTGCATGCATGCACAGTTCAAACACTAGCCTCCCTCATGAGCTAACAACCACATCGAACTCTCCCACCAACCAGCCGACAACGTGGGCCCCACACAAACCCACACCTGGGCCCACAAGTACAGTCCCACAATGCACAGTGCCAACCATGCACGGGGACACACAAACAAGAAGCCAGCCCATGAGGTCCAAGCCCAAAAACACAAAACCACAGAAATGGGCCTCGGAACAGTAACACCCGTCCAGTAATAAATTCATTAAAATGTAAATAATTAGAAAATGAATTTTACGAGTGTTACATGAGTAACTAGACATGATACCCTGGTTGTTGCAGGTGTCAAGTTGTAGTTGGTGTTGTTGAACCTAGGAGTGGGGTTTGAGCACTGAGTAGGATGCCGAGAGGATGTACCCTGTGGTTTGTCCCTCAGGTGGAGGGACAACTCACTCAGAAGTAGGGTGAGTAGGCTTTTTGTGTGTGAGGTTAACCTTTTGAAGGTTCCTCAGGTGGAGGAATATTAGGACGGGCAGACTCCTCCATAGGGTGGTTGTCCATGGCAGTGTAGGTGTCGGGTGGTCCTTGGCGGTCTACTTGTGGCCGGAGTGGGTTACTTGCCACCGAGTAGCTCGACTCACTATGTGGTTTTGTTTTTGGTGCATATTTCCACGATTTTTGGCCAGTAGGGCCTAGTTTTGCTGTACATATGATTTCTAGTCGATTTGGTAAAAATGAAAATAGTTTTGTAAGTTGTTTTGTGATTCGGATAATTTCCTGATGATTTGCAAAGAAAAGAATAGTTTGAAAAGTTGTTTCATAGCAAGGTCTTCAATAAGTTTTCTCGTGGTTTGTGCATTGGATGACTTTCTGGTCATTCATGCGTGCTTTCTTGGTGTTTTTAGCTGCAGGTGCTGACGGTAGTTGGTGTCTCACTAGTGCACATAGCTGGGGTCATCAGTCGCATACTACAGATTCCTGATAGTTTAAATATCATAGGCAACTTTTAATTATTATGTAAATTTGTGTTTACCTTAATTGAGCTAATGAAAGTGGGGGTAACGGCTTAGGTTATTACAAGGTGGTTCCTCAATGGATGACTTAGGAATTAGTCTGGGCTCAGTCATGATAGGCTCTAGAGGAGATTTGTACTAAGTATTGGGCATCTAGATTCTACCCTAGGTTGTATTATCGATCAATTCTTCTTCAAATATTTTTTCAAATTCTTAATCAAAATACCCTGGATCAAAGCCATCTTCATCCTCTGAGAAATCATCCTCCTCTGAGAAATCTTCAATAATGTTAACCTCAAATACTTCATCTGGTTCCTGACTTGACTTTTCTCTAAATTAAAGATTTCAATGAAATGGTTATATCTCTATAATTCAATCTCAATGAACCATTTCAACAATTGATCAGTGCATTAGAGGTAGCCAGGAATGGTCGACCTAGGATAACCAAAATCTGACCTTTGAGGTTGGTCAAGGGTTGGGTTTCTAGGATTACGAAGTCTATGGGATAAACAAAATCCTTGACCTTGACTAAAGCATCTTCCACCATCCCCATTGGTGTCTTAAAGGACCTATCAGCTAATTGTATGATCACATCAGTTTTCTTCATTTCTCCTAGCCCTAGTTGCTGATAGACTAAATATGTTAATACATTAATGCTAGCCCCTAGATCTAGAAAGGCCTTATCAAACTTGGTATTGCCTATGACACATGATATTGTAGGACTTCCTGGATCTTTGTATTTCATAGGCAATTGGTTTGTCAAATGGAGTTAACATTAGCTGCTAGGAAAGCTTTCTTTGGTACCTAAGTTGGTCTTTTTCTAGTGCATAAGTCCTTGAGATATTTGGCATATGTAATGACTTGTTGGATTGCATTTAGAAGGGGGATGTTTACCTTCACCTGTCTAAAAACTTCCAGAATTGTTTCCATTTGGGCAAATTCCTTTTTATTTTTGAGCCTATTGGGAAATGGAGCAATGGGTTTTCGGTTTGGCTCAATAGATGATTAAAGGAAAGCCTAGAGTAGTTACTAGGCTGTTCAGATTCCTCAAGCTCCTCTGACTGGCCTAAGTGGATGGGTAAATTTGAGTAAGAAGATGAGTTCTTCTGAGTCTACATGACATGATTAGGCATGATGATGTGATTATCCACTTGTTTTCCAGATTTCAATGATATGATAGCGTTGACCTTGTTAACCTGATCAACTTGGACCACATGAACATATTGTGAATTAGAATTTTGGCTCCTAGAATTTGGTATAGGTTGACTAGGTAGGGTTTCCTTTTCTCATTCTCCTACCAACGTGGCTAATTGACTCAACTACATCTCAATTCTTGCTATGGCTTGTGTATTGCCAGTTATATTGGTTATGATTTGGGAATTGTCATTGAGAAGAGCCTCCATGCCTTTTTCAAGGGTGGTTAGTCTTCTTTCAAAGTCATAGAATCCTAAAGGGGGAGGATTGTGTTGTGGTCCTACATAAAGGCTTTGTTGGACTGGTTGGTTAGGCCTAAAATGATTTGAATGCTATGGTAGGCCTTGAGAGAATGAGAAATGATTACCTCCTTGGTGAGGTTGCTGATTCCAAGAGAAGTTTGGATGACTTCTCCATCCTGGATTATATGTGGGGGCATAAGGGCCATTCTTGGATCTAGCAAAGGTGGCATTAACTTGTTCTTGGCCAAAATCATGTTGGCCTATAAATGAAGGACATTCTTCCATTACATGACCCATCATGTGACATCCATTGCACTTGGGAACCTAGCTAGACATTTGATTTACTTAGGCTTTCTCTTTTATTTCCAGCGCCTCTAACCTACAAGCTAGTGTGTTGACCTTGGCATTAGTGGCTATGGAAGATTCTATAGAATGGATGCCACCTTTCAAGGTTGTGGGTTTATCAATCAATTGATCGTTTTTGCTTTCCCACTGCATTGTTTTCTCTGTCAGTTCTTCTAGACAATCCCATGCTTCATTCTCATTTTTTTTTCATTAATCCTCCTTGACACATAGACTCAAGCATGGTCCTATTTGAGATGTCTAAATCGTCATAAATGATTTTACATAGTCTCCATTTCTCTATACCATGATGCAGACTTTGAGCTAAGAGATCCTTAAACCTATCCAAATACTTCTAGAAAGATTCACCAACTTTTTGCTTAGATGAAATGATTTCATTTCTGATTTTGATGGTTTTATGGATTGGATAATACTTTTTAAGGAACACTGTGCAGAATTGAGTCCACGTGGTGATTGAGTTGGTGGGTAGACTGTGCAATCATTTTTATCGTTGTCTTTTAATACAAAAGGAATGGATCTTAAATGGACTGCATCATCAGACAATTGCTGCAACTTCATCATACTGCACACCTCTTTAAATTTGATTATGAACCAGTATGCATCTTTAAATTCTAGACTCGTGAACCTAGGCAACTGGCTAATATAATTGGATTTGAGTTCAAAATTGTTACCATTGGTCTGTAGGAGTCTAATGCAAGATTGTTGTGCAGTTCTTACTGGGTAACATCTGGCTTATAGGGCTAGAGGTGGATTGTATATCTCATCAGCCATTTTGAATTCTTTGGGTTCAATATGGGTTAAACAATGTGTTAAATCACAAATCCACACACACATGCACAATTGAGAATCTGATTTTTTTTTTATGAAAAAATTTGAAATGAAAATAGAAGAATTGAGACGATAATAAGAACAACTAGATGAGGGGATTAAAGATAGAGGAGGAAGATGCCTAATCTAAGTACACAAGCCACACAAATCCTAATTCTATGGTTGACCTAAAGTCTAGAGAGCTCCTAACTGTTAAGGTAACATTTGAGATTCTCAAATCAAAACTCTTTGACCTAGTTGGCCAAATTAATGGAGGAAAGTGGGAGGCTCCCCATGCTTGAGTAATGGACCTAATTAAATAACCACTTTGCCTTTTAAGGCATAACCTTTTGAACCGCTTTTCTAGACATCAAGTAGGAGAAGAATTTAAAATTTTGAGTCCCCCATAGGCTCCCTTGTCCTATTGAGCTTGAATCCTAGGGGCCAATGTCTACTTGATTTTAATTGGGACTTAGGTTAATGCTTGATGCTTTCTTTTGTTATTTGTGGGCTAAGGAAGGATGATGAAATCTCCACCGTATCTTGTGCTATAGGTGTTGCCCTTAGGTACTTTGAAATGATATGCAACAAACAATTATGCTTAGACAAGTTGTTCTTCCTACTAACTATATGCTCCAAGATGCTAAGAATCAAGTAGGAGAACACATATCTTTTCCTCCAGCAATCTTCAAAATAAATTGACAAGAAATAAAAAATGATCTTCAATGCACTCTATATGATGTATGCTCTTAAGAATAGATTTCTATCTTGTCATAAAAGATTTTTATTGGGTTCAAGTTTATGCTCAACTTTTAAATTAGTGATCGAGAAAAAATCCTGAAATCGTATCAAAATATCAACCCTACAATAAGATTCTAGAAAAATCCAAAAAAATACCAGAATTTAAAATTTGAACTCAAACCTCTCACTAGATACCTTGCTCTTCTAGATCTCAAAAATATCTCTAGAAACAAAAACAACGTTGTGAACGTACCTTTGTTTTTTTTAATAATGATAAAAGAGAAATAATTGACAATAAATCTATGCTATGAAATACTATTTCCCCGACAACAGCGCAAAAAACTTGATGTGTTCATTTAATTACCGCAAGTGCACAGCGTCCAATGTAGTACGTCGACAAATGCAGGTCAATCTCACAGAGAAAAGCGTTTAAGAATAACAAAGATTTATTGTCAATTATTAAGAAGAAATGTGAGAGGGATGATGTTTAAAACTAAATCTAAAAGATCAAGAAAAAAACAGATTAATTAAAACCTAGGGTTTCGAATCCATTTACATAGAATTGAGAATACATGATCATGTTAATCCCTTCCTCTCTAATGATCTAAATAACTTGATTTAATGATCTTTATCTACACAAGAATAAACTATATGCCAAAATATGCATCATAGAATATCAAGATTAGGAGTAAAAACACACAAACCAAGTTAAATCAGATGATATATGATGAAATCGAGATTATATACACAAACCCCAATTAAATCTTCTCTAGGCATAAACTAAAATGATAAACTCAATGTTAGTTTATCAAAGTTTATCGATTCTATGAGTGATTTATGTAATATACATCTAACTCACATACTCATTGCATGAAGCACAAGAAAGAGAAGAAAACATGATCACACATCTCAATCTAAATAAACTTCATCTCTATCCTAGATTTAGATGATTAGCTAGATATGATTACACAAAGCCTTAAATCAAAAGAGAAAGAAGAAGGAGAAATGGACGACATAATGAAAGGAAAAAATAAATTTATTAAACAGAACCTAGTTACAATGTTGAACTTCTAGATCTCCTAAAATTTTGAAAGGAAAAGAGTCTAAAACCTAGGCGGGAGCTCTCATAGATCTACATAAGGGGTCCTTTTATAGACTTACAAGGACTTGCTTATGTTAGAGATAAATCCGAAATCACAATTATATTTTCAAAAATAAAATACAAGATATTTCCAAGTACACGTCATTTGCCTCAAAAACCAGTCATCTTCCTTTTAATTGGACGCTTGGGAGGCGCTAGATCGTCATTTGAATGCCTCCTAGGTGCCCAGATCATCTAGATCACCATTGCTTTTGGTTTCTTCGTTGAATCATGTTTATCCCAATATTTTGACACGTGGAAAATCTCATTTGATCTCTTGATGTGGCTCTAGAATTTTCCATTCAAGTCTATCCTTTCTTTCTAGCACAATTATTCTTTTCCCCCTATTTTTCCTAGGATCCTGCAAATTTTGCATAAAACACCTCAAGTAACGTTATTTATGTACAAAACAGATAAATATGAGAGAAAAATATATATGCATTATGAACTAATCAGGTGCATGATGCTAAAATTGTGCAAATGAGAGTATAATATATGCTAGAAGACAAATCATGCAAATGGAATCGAAATCATTTGCAAAAACCACTGCAAACAAGGCACAAACTTGCTATCTTGTGCACTGGAATAGAAGAGTGATGATTGGATGGTGTGCTAGGTTGGTGCTCCATCTTGGTGTGCCCCAAGCATTCTGTTTCAGACAAGAAGCTTGTATGCCAACTAGGACTAAATGCATGCATTCAATTGTGCTAGTGGGTGTTGTGGAAGCATGAATGGATGCTGATGAGTACTCCAATACATCCCAAACAAACCATGACCACCATGGAGCTCGACAACTATAGGGAGGGGCTACAAGCTCCGGTGTGTCATTCTGTAACCCTATGGGATGGAAGAGGAACTTAGAAATGCAATGAAAGTGTGGTGTATGTGCACGTGCATGAGCTCACATCCACCACCATCACAATGCATGCAACGATGAACTGATAAAACAATGCAAACATACATACATGCACCCAACGAACCCAGTAAAGCATTAATACAAACATAGCAAAAGGCATCATGCAATATAAACACATTGAACATAGTAAAGGCATCATCCAATGAGCCCATGCCATTTAAACACAGCAAGAGCATGCATACAATATAAGGATATCAACTAAATTAGCATCTTGCAAGCATGTGGGTCGTGAAATTGTAGATATGCATGTAAAAAAACATAAGGAGGGCAACACAAACACATCCAAGGAGTTAAACATTGAATAAGCAAACTACTAAGGGCAAGGGCCTACCTGCGTTTGCTTGCATTTGTCCCTCACATGGTGGCTTCTTTTGGTTCAACACGTCTAGTTGCGGCGAAGGCGAAGGCAAGGCTTGTTGTCACTTTGCAAAGGCTGTGGTATGGTGTTGTTCAGAGGCTATGCAAGGGCTGAGTAGGGCTATTGTGCACGATGGTTGTACTTGGCTGTGGCTAGAAACAAAGCAGACATGGCATGGCTGGAAAGAAGGGAAGGCAATTGATGGGTTGTGTTGTGGTTGGTTTGAGTGGTGAGTTGTGAAGTGTGCCAGAGGTGACGTTGTAACGACTCCCAAGTTGCTACCACAAAATCTAGCTACAAATTTTCATTTAATTGTTTGTTTTATCTTTATTATTAACCAACAATTACACTAATGATGTAACTAAGGCTAAGTACTCTCAACAGGAAATAAAACTAATAAACAACAGGAATAAACTAAACTAACACTCACCTAGATCCCTGATGTGTGGTGGCATGACCCCTCCTATATGCACTAGCAACCAACAACTACTATCCTACACCTGCCAAAAACACACAAAACAAAGCACATGTGAGTGACCACTCAACAATCACCCAGCACACACCCCACCTATAACTCAGCAACCTATGTCGAGGGCAACCAAGCACAGACATCAAACCTAGATGTCTCCAAACTCCAAAGGGCAATCTACCGACGCCCAGCACACAAGCACTAGCACAAATAGTGTGTTGAACTGCCCGGCGCCCAGCAGACAATACTGGCCACAAGTAGTCCACTAAGAAGCGACCACAGTGTCTGCACTACCACGGTGAAGCCACCCTGTGCAAGAGCGATCATCATCTCGCGATTCTCCAACCTAGAGAACCCTCAACAATGCCAACCCCTCTTTGGGAAGGTAGTCCTGTCTCTCAGAACGCTACCAGCTACGGGGTGCGCGTCCCACCCGCACTGGCCACCACAGGGTACGCCTCCTCACGGCGCACTCCACATGGTGCTCAGGAAGGAGTCTCATACCTCCACACCCGACAACACCCGAGCATCAGTGCTCACAATGGCAGCAGGAGTATCATACCTCCTTGTCATGCCACAAAACACCTCAACCCGTGGACCTCAACCTCGGCCCCGCGAATGACAGTCAAGGAGTATCATACCTGCAAGACTCGACGAACACTCACCTCAGTCTGTTGTTCCCCAACGCAAATAGAAAGCACCAAAAAACTCTTTCCAAAACTATTTCCAAATCTGTATTTTTCTCTTTCCAAAACTCCCTTTTTGGAAAACCTTTTCAAAAACTATTAAATATCCCTTAAAACTCAAGCAACATTGTGCCCAACAGTAGCACGAAAACCAAAGGTCGAGAAACAACAAACAAAACACAGCCTCGATAGCTCTCCTGTCAGGCCCAAGCAAAAGCACCTAGGGAGTGTCTGGCTTCATGAGCTCCACGCTCTACCCATGACCACAACCCAAGAAAACACCAACAAAGCATTCTCTGAGTGTTAAATCCACCCAAAAGACACCACAGTAAAGCAAACACAACCAGAACTCCATGCTCTGGCACCAAGTGTAAGACACCTGCTGGCTCGTGTCCCTCGGAAGCACAGTCAGATTGGCTCAAACACCTGGAACATTGCCATTGAATACTCCATTGAGTGCACTGCACACAAAACCACACAAACCCTAGACCAAGGGATGCTATCATTATCCCTAAAGTCCAATCTAAACCATCTGGGGAAAGAACCTACTATTTCTAAATCATTTCGTCTTTTATTCTACCCACACCCTAAGTGGAATCTTGCTAATTCATTTTAGGCAAATCATACAAGTATTCTAATGGTTATCCTAATCATTTATTCCATTAAAGCCATGGAAAACACTTCAGAAGCCCTGGCCGATCCGTGCATCTGGGCCACGCGATTGGCCCGTGCCCCAAGAAATTTCGTCTGAACGCCAATAGAGCCAGGACTAGGCCAGAACCGCTACTGAACCCGCTCATCTGGCCTGCGCAATCAGCCCACGCCCCTAGTTTTCTGTCTGAATTTAGATAGCCTAAGACAAGAGACCCAAATTTTGTCCAAAGTGGGAGCTCCAATGGTACCGCCCGCAAACAAATACCAAAACTTTCGAATAAACCCAACAAATAAAACTGAAATCCATTCACCACACATGGATATATGAATTTCCAAGCACAGAGAGGTCAAAAATGACCCAAATCCAACAACCACCATAAATGGCTATAAATCTCCTAAATTTCCTAAACACATTCCTAGCATCCACACACATGCAATCGACACTATCATGCCCCTAAACATCAAACCAGAAATTAAAAGGAAGCCTAAAGGGTGCATACCTCCATTGAAGACGCGATGAAACGGCGGCACACGGCGTCGAGACGTGGCGCCTCCTCCTAGCCATGAGCAGCTCCTCTCCTCCTCCTCCGTGCGACGGTGGCGATGGCACAACGGCTTCTAGTGGAATCTTGCTAATTCATTTTAGGCAAATCCTACAATTATTCTAATGGTTATCCTAATCATTTATTCCATTAAAGCATAGGAAAACACCCTAGAAGCCTTGGCCCACCCGCGGCAATTTCGTCTGAACGCCAATAGAGCCAGGACCACGGGCCAGAACTGCTACCGATCCTGTGCATCTGGCCCCCGTAATCAACCCACGCCCCAAGTTTTCTATCAGAATTCAAACAGCTTGAGACAGGAGACCCAAATTTCGCCTGAAGTGGGAGCTCCAACCGAACTCCCAAAAAAACAACAAAAATTTCGAATAAAACATATGGGGTAGACCATAGAGTCTACTCCAAAACCCAACAAATAAAACTAAAATCCATTCAACACACAAGGGTATATGAATTTCCAAGCACAGAGAGGTCAAAAATGACCCAAATCCAACAACCACCATAAATTGCTATAAATGCCACCATAAATCTCCAAAAATTCCTAAACACATTCCTAGCATCCACATAGGATCTATTATTACAGGACAGGACTCATCAAATACAGTCGTGCTAGTTCTCACTTTCTACCACATCTCCAGATGGGCCAGCATCTGGGGTAGCAATGGAGAACACTCTCCCCTTCGTAGGCTGACGTGGTGCATCTCCTGCTGGCTTTGGCTGACTGGGACAGTCCTTCTGGTAATGCCTGGACTTCCCACAGTTGTAGTAGACTACTTTGTCTAAATTCTTTCGCCTATGCCAACATTGCGTCGCTACATGCCCCATCTTGCCACAGACATGGCATGGTCCCAACTGTGGGCCACTGCTAGGCCCGGCATGGCTGAAATCCATACTCTCTTCTCTACTAGATGTAGGCCGTTGCTTCTGCTTCTTCCCAGAGCTTCTGGAACTCCCAAAACTTGGCGCTCCTGTCACTGATGGTCGAGTAACGGAGGATCGAGAAACAGAAGGTCGAGAGACAAACTTTCTCTCCTTTTCCTTCTTGGGATACTCCTCCTGAAACAGCCTACGATCATTCGCATAGCGGCTTGCAAGCTCAACAGCCTCCGCTAAAGTCTGGCATCTAAAGCCAATAACATTGGATCTCAGCACAGGGTTCAGTCCCTCCACAAATCTCTTGGCTCTGCTCTTCTCCGAAATTGCAGCCTGAGAGAACTGCTCTAGCCGAAGGAAGGACGACTCGTACTCAGCCACAGACAGGCTACCCTACTTCAGGTTCCTGAATTCTCTGTCCAGCTTATCCCTCTCTTGCTTAGGGAAAAACCTCTCATAGAATACCTCTCGGAAATCGTCCAAGAGATCATCAGTAGGTCCGTATTCGAAAATTTGGTGCGGCACACTGTCGTCCAACACTGATCTGCAACACCCTTGAGTTGAAATGCTGCGATCCGGACCCACTTCTCTACTGGACATTCGATCACTTCAAGGATCTTCTCCACCACCAGGAACCAAGCCTCACACTCCTCTAGTGTGCCATGCCCATCATAGGTCGGAGCGCCAAGTTGGCGGAACTACTTGATCCACGGGTCTCCCTTCGCCTCATCCTTGCTACTGCTGCCAAAGGACTGGGCGAAACCCCACATCATCTCACCAAATTCTCGTCTCATCACCCTCCATGCACTACCCTCCCTTGTCTCGGAGTTAGGTACAGGGGTCTTGCCACAACTGCGGCCTCAGCGAGACATCTTCCTGCCAGCACCACAAAACACAACAATCAAAAATTCAGGTGCACGACTCTCTATTGTGCAGTCTTAGGGAGCCATTAGACCGGAAATCACCAAGCCGGTGCACTAGGTGTAATCTTAGCTTTGATACCACTCTGTAACGCCCCGATCTCAGGCATGCTACAAAAACACAGTATCAAGCATAATTACACTAATTATAGAAACATCAAATAACTGTAACTAAGGCTCACCTTCAGGATCACAATGTGCGGCTAGAAGCTCCAACTCCTGCACCGGAACTCAGTTGCATGCGATCTACACCTGAAAACCAAATAAGCATGCCTGATTGACATCTAAGTCACCTAGTATGCGCCCCAAACATACAAACCAAAAAATCTCGGTAAAACCATAAAAACTCATTTCTTTTATTCTTTTCAAAACATGGTTTTATTTTGAAAATCCTCTTCCCTTTTATTGGAAATCGTTTGGGAATTCAATCCTGATTCCATGCTCTTTTCAAAAGCCATGTTTCTTTTCTTTTCTCAAAATATTTGGAAACTCATTCCAAAACCACATTCTCTTTCAAAACACATTTTTGCATTTTCCTTCAAAACGTTTGGAATTCATTTTCCAAAACATATCTTTTCAATACTAGGGATTTCTTCCCAAAATCACACTTTTCAAATTCACATTTTCGACCACATCTAGCCTAAAACACAATACCTCACGGGCTTAAAACCAAATCATAAATACAGGCTGGCAACTGATAAAAACACTATCATCATTTCATTTCAGGATTTTAGGACTATTTCATAAGTCCAATCCTGACCAAACCACATTTCTTTCTTCATTTCCACTTTTCTTTACTGTTGTTACCTTGATTAGGGGTAACCAGGTATACAAGCAGCAGGTCAGGACATCCTTCCCCTACCTTCCTGCATTGCCGCGGTGAAATTCCCCATGCAGGATGTCACTGCCCCGGCCAACCGGGCTCAATTTCATTTCTCATATGTGCACGGGGATACGTCTCTGTCTGATGCCCCATCGGTGACCCGAACAACTAGGTCCAATGACCCAGGCTTAGCCTACACTGTCAGTGACCCAAACAACTAGGCTTAAAACCTAGGCTCAGCCTACACCGTCACGAGCTCGGTGACCCAAACAACTAGGTACAACGACCTAGGCTCAGTCTACACCGTCTCAAGCTTGGCAACCACATTATTAGTGTTCCATTACAAAACTCTTTCAACTTTCTTTTCAAACCATTTTCCATTTTATTCTTTTCGTTGCAGAACTCTATTTCCTTGCAACACTTGTCCCTCCACTGGGGGTCCCAACTCAAGCCATGAAAACCATGCTTAAAATCATAAATTGGGTCTCATGCCCAAAGCCACACAAAATCATCCCCTTTTCACTCATTTTTGGGATTAAAACCCAAAATCATGCCCAAATCTATTTATTTGGGTTCCACCTTCCTCCATGTCATTACATAGGATAAACATCATTAACATATATCCAACATACCATTAAAACCATTTATCCTTCATTTAAATTCACAATTTATACATACCAGGTTTAGGGCAAAAACGGCAGACCAAATCTCCAGATCGGTATACCGAAGATCCTTGGTTCGGTATACCAAAACCCCTGAATCGGTCGATCGGGTGATTTCAGTCTGTCGATATCAGGTATCTGGCTAAATCTGGCTGGGATTTTGGCTTCAGCATACCGAATAAATTCGGCATACCGAATAAATTCGGCATACCGAATTCCCCATAGATAGGGCACACCCCTGTTTCGGGCAGCTGAATTCACCCCAAGTGGGAGTCTCGATCGGACTCCCCAAACATATATCAAAAGTTACGAGTAAATCACGGGGTGTAGATTCATGAGACTACTTCAAAACCCCCCCAATCCAATCATGATTTCACTAACCATACAATGAGATATAAATTCTCAAAGGAAACATGGTCAGAGTAAAACCTTAAAACATTTAAGGCATTATCTACCAAAAACTCACAAAATTCACACAATCTAGCATGATCCCTACACATTCACATCATTAATCACATTTCCATCATTCCTACTATTTTTCTACCATTTTTCATGCATTTTCCATCATTATTCTTCAAGGAAGCAATAACAAGAGAAGGGGGAAAATCGCGTACCTCTCCGGTGGCCCACGCAACTGAAGCACAAACAGTGTTGAACTACCCGGCGCCAAGCAGACAACACTAGCCACAAGCAGTCCATTGAAGAGTGACCACAGTGTCTGCACTACCACAGTGAAGCCACCCTGTGTAGGAGTGATCACTGTCCCACGATTCTCCCACCAGGAGAACCCTCGACAATGCTAACCCCTCCTTGGGAAGGCAGTCCTGTCTCTCTGGATGCTACCAGCTACGGGGCGTGCGTTCCACCTGCACTTGCCACCACAGGGTACGCCTCCTCATGGCGCCCTCCACACGGTGCTCAGGAAGGAGTCACAGCGATAGTGGGAGTATCATACCTCCTCGTCATGCCACAAAACACCTCAACCCGTGGACCTCAACCTTGACCCTGCGAACGACAGTCAAGGAGTATCATACCTCCAAAACCCAACCAATACTCGCCTCAGTCTCATGGTCCCCAACGTAAACAGAAAGCATCAGAAAACTCTTTCCAAAACCATTTTCAAATATGTACTTTTCTCTTTCCAAAACTATCTTTTTGGAAAACCTTTTCAAAAACCATTAAATATCTCTTAAAACTCAAGCAACATTGTGCCTAACAATGGCACGGAAACCAAAGGTCAAGAAACCACAAACAAAACACAGCCTCGACAGCAATCCTATCAGGCCCAAGAAAAAGCACCTTGGGAGTGTCTGGGTTCACGAGCACCACGCTCTACCTATGACCACAACCCAAGAAAACACCAACAAAGCATTCTCTGAGTGTCAAATCAACCCAAAAGACACCACAGCAAAGCAAACACAACCAGAACTCCATGCTCTAGCACTAAGTGTAAGACACCTGCTAGAGCACAGCCAGATTGGCTCAAACACCTGGAATAGTGCCACTGAATACTCCATTCAGTGCACCGCACACAAAACCACACAAACCTTAGACCAAGGGATGCTATCATTATCCCTAAAGTCCAAGCTAAACCATCTGGAGAAAGAACCTATTATTTCTAAATCATTTCGTCTTTTATTCTCGCCACACCCCTAGTGGAATCTTGTTAATTCATTTTAGGCAAATCCTACAATTATTCTAGTGGTTATCTTAATCATTTATTCCATTAAAGCATAGGAAAACACCCTAGAAGCCTTGACCGACCCGTGCATCTGGGCTACGCGACTGGCTTGTGCCCCAGGCAATTTCATCTGAACGCCAACAGAGCTAGGACCAAGGGCCAGAACCGCTACTGATCCTGTGCATTTGGTCCCCGCAATCAACCCACGCCCCAAGTTTTCTGTCAGAATTCAGATAGCCTGAGACAAGAGACCCAAATTTCGCCCGAAGTGGGAGCTCCAACAAGACCCCCCAAACAAACAACAAAAATTTCAAATAAAACATATAGGGTAGACCCTAGAGTCTACTCCAAAACCCAACAAATAAAACTAAAATCCATTTACCACACAAGGATAAATGAATTTCCAAGCACAGAGAGGTCAAAAATGACCCAAATCCAACAACCACCATAAATTGCTATAAATGGCACCATAAATTTCCAAAAATTCCTAAACACATTCCTAGCATCCACACTATCATGTCTTTAAACATCAAACTAGAAATTAAAAGGAAGCTTAAAGTGTGCGTACCTCCACCGAAGACGCGGCAAAACGGCAGTGCACGGTGGCGAGACACGGTGCCTCCTCCCAACCACGAGCAGCTCCTCTCCTCCTCCTCCCTGTGACTGTGACGAGGTGGTGGCAGGCTGGACGGCGGCGGAGGCACAATGGTGGCAGCCCTCCTTTTCCTCTCTCAGCCCTCTCCCGAGCATCTCTCTCCCTCTCTCTCATCTCTCCCTCTCGTCTCCCTCTCTCTCCCCCTCATCTCCCTCTCTCGTCCCCCCTTGGACGAAGGAGAAGAAGAAGAGTGTAGAAGAAGGAGAAGAGGAAGGCACGGGTGGGTGGGGCAAGTGAGAGGAGAGTGAAAAAGAAAGAAAAGAAGAATAAAAAGAAAAAGGAGAAAAGAAAGGAAAAGAAAGAAAGAAGGAAAGGAGCACATCACAAGACCCAACCATGTGACTTCCCACATCCGCATGACTCGTGCCACCATAGACCTGCCACCAAACCTCCACGACCCAGGGGAAACCCACAAAAGTCCTATGAGGGCTAGCACAGCACCCGAACCACACCACGCCAGATGGCCACAAACCCACAATCCAAGCATCAGACACTACTAAGAACGTGTCCAACATTAGGCATTGGAGCCCCCAAAGCCTAACATGCTTGAATTCACCTTAATTACATGGCCAAGCACCACTCATAAAACCTGGGTCGTTGCAGCCTAACCCCTTTAAAGTAATTTTTCCCCCAAAATTCTCTAGGTGGAACACCAAGAGCACCAAAATTAGGACATCACTAGAATGACCCAGACAAGAATACAACGATGCCACCCAAAATCCACAACCTGTAGGAGAAATCTCCGCCTCACAGAATCATTTCATCCTACTTGGGTTTAGGGCAACACCAAGGACTCAGCTCTCCTTGAGTCCGAACACCACTAAGATCCAGGGTGAAATCCTTTTCGGGCACCAAAATCTCCACCTAGAGGTTCCAAAACAGTGTCTCCTTGAGTCACGAAACATCCAAAACACCCTCGTAGACATGCAACCATAGGATTGACCAGGTGCAACTAGCTCTGGCCACACTTCCGTTGCGCTACTCCGATGCACAACCTGGTCAGGAACCACCTAACTCCATACCTAGTGCTTAGTAACATCTCTCATCACACAAGAAAACTTCCTCCAATCCAAGGTACAAGAAAATTCTTCTCATCACACCGAGGACTGAGACACAACAATGCTCTTCACGGATCTAGAGCGCATCGACAAACTAGCCAACCACGTACTATCTGTCTCCAAGAACTGCTTCCCAAATTGACATTCCACCGGATCCAGAGCACAACCTCCACTGTGGCCAACACCAAACACGTTGGTAGACAGTTACTCTTGTGATCCTCCCAACTAGCAAGAACCACTAGACACCACGTTGCCTCATCGCAACAAGAACTTATCCCAACCCAAAAGGATATTTGGTGGACTTATTACTGCTCTCTATGATGATAGGCTTGTAGGTCTAGGCGTGAGACCACTATAACACACTTAAACCACTTATTAACCGTGAAGCTCACGTCAAAGATACTACAATCTAGAGTCTCGGCCAAAGAAACCATTGCTTCCAGTGGAACAACCACACCAATGGTATGGATCACTCAGGAATCAAACTCAAATGAATCACCAAACTAAAGCAACTCCCAACATGAGTGTCTAAACCAACACGAGCCATTCCTCCTCCTGGAAGACTTCTCCATGGTGCCACTATCCCAAAGATACCTCTGCTAGATCCTCGAGAATAGTTACACCAAAATCAAGAATCAGCCACCTAGAGGAAAACACGTGGGATCACACCCACCAGCTCGACAAACGGCGCCACCAAACGAGATGGGCAGCCAGCTTCACTTGACTCACCCCATCTCCACCGCAGAAACCCAAAACCCAAAAGCAAACACAGGAGAATGAAGATCACCACAAGTCGAATAGCGCTACGCCATCCAACCCACAAGCAAACAAGAAAATCAACAATAGGACACCCAAAGGAAACACTGGAGAAACATCTCCACCACCCAAATGGCACAAGGCCATCTGAGCCACAACCAACCAAGACCACTGGTTTTCTCGACAAGATACCCCATAACAACACACAACAAAAAAATACATCGGGCTATGCCACTCCATGGCTAAGCGCTAAATGACTTGTGCAACACAACTGCACAACACCAATGCGTGACTCTATGCGCACCACCCTCCCCCAGATATCCCATCCTCAGATAGAGCATTTGGAAGGAACAACACAGACTTGGGGAACTCACTAGAGCCACCCCAAAACAACAACACACTCCTGGGAACCCATCGAATCACTCAGAGACCACAACAGACAACTAGGGACCCACCGAGTCACCCATAGACCATAACAGATAGTTGGGGACCCACTGAGTCACCTAGAGACTACAATAGATAGCTAGGGACCCACCGAGTCACCTAGAAACCACAACACACAGCTGGGGACCCATCAAGTCACCCAGAAACCAAACTGATAGATGGGGACCCACCGAGTCACCTAGAAACCACAACACATAGCTAGGGACCCACCGAGTCACTCAGAAACCACAACAGACAGCTGGGGACCCACCGAGTCACCCAGAGATGACAAGAGGATGCAACTCAAAGCATCTGTTATTATTGTAGAAAATACATCAATATGTTATTGTCTCTAAGAACTTTTCTTTGTGAAACACACTAATTTTTATAGACATTGGTTAAATATATACCTGATGGTTGATTTTTAGAATACTTGAAATTGATCTATGACTAACTCTATAAAGAAAGTTAATAGAAGGGCCTCTATATGCTAATAATATTGATTGTTTTCCCACCGCCAGGGCAGAGAATGACATTAACCCCCTAATGTGCAACTCAAATCTGAAACTTCATGACATACAAAGGCTACATCAGCAAGCTAGCAACGTTCACATGGACTGTCTCCACCAGGAACCAATTGAAAGCGTGGGTCAGATCCACTTAGTGACCAACTTTCTTCAATAACAACACACCCTAGAACCTGAGGCACAGATCAGTTAAATCATGGAATCAGTTAATAGTCTCATACTTCTAGTTAGCATATCCAAGTGACAGACCACATGTTCTATGGTTGATATGCAAGGCCACCAATCCAAAAAAAGACATTTTGCGTAGTTTTTGTGCAACAATCTACCATTCCATCAGGCTATAGAAAACAGGTATAGACACTAAAGATATCCTTGATAACATGGAGCAACTACAGCTCTTCATAAATTCCAACCATGAAGGCAAAAGGTATCGGAGCAACAATCCAACTACAGTGCTAATTTACGAGAACAATGCATTTCCTTAGCATCATATAGAACATCATAAACTCTTTGTCAATGTCCTAAACACAAACAGTAGCATATTAACATTAAACATTTACTTCTCTATTTTAATTCTATAGCATATTAATGTACATCATCAGTAATTGTATGAAATGTATTTAGCACTCTCCATTTCCTTTCTGAATTCATAACAGGCATATAACATAAGAAAGCCTTTCAGATTTCTACTTAATGCAAAGTGGAAGTGGACAACATCCTTATGCAGATGCTAACTTGTAGAATTTAGTGATTTTTTCTTGATAAATTACAATGGTTTTGCACAGAAGGAGTTTTATTTTTCCACAGATGAAATCTTCCTCTCTTTTTTTTCGAATCTTCCATTGCTAAACCATCAACAATGTGTGAATCTTACTAACATCTCAATAAATAATTAAAAACACAAGCCAGGTAATCTTTCGCGAAACAAATTGAGATTTTTCTATCTGTTTACTCACCTGTAAGTGTTGAAAAGGACAGTGGGAGGAGGCAAAGGATGAGGACGTCGGAGGAGGAGGCACTGCGGTGGAGGAGGAGGAGGGGCATGGAAAGTACTGGTCACTTTCTGAACTAGAAGTTGAAATGAAGTCTCAATAGTTGAAACTACATAATTGCGGCAAGAGGAGATGGAGGTGTATGATGGCACGGCGATGAGGCGACAAGGATGGATGAGGTACGATGATGAGGAGGCAAGAAGCACGACAGTGAGGAGGCACAACAACAAGGAGGCACGACGGCGAGGGGGCAGGAGGCACGAAGGACACGGCGGCGAAGGTAGGGCAAACGCAAGAGGAAAGGAAGGAAAGAAAAAGGGTTGGCGGAGGGAGGGGTGAGGCTCGTCACTTGATATTTAGATTTGACTTAGCGAGGACATTTAACGTGGACAATTCCTCGCTAAGTCCTCGCTATATATTTAGCGAGCACAACACGAGGATATATTATCGCTATAGCCTCGCTGGAATATGGCGAGGATATTTCCTCTCTATTTGCTCGCAATTTTACCTCATTAAAAGTTTACGAGGAAGCTTCCTCGCTAGTAATCCTCGCAAAATGTAGAAATTCTAGTAGTGTTGCAACCATCACATAGGCAACGACAACCACACATCTGGAAAGCCTCACGCTTCACCCAGATGCAACAATTGGAGGACGGAGCTGTAGGCATCCTCCTGCACTGACACCAACAACATAGAATGACGACCGACGATGACGGCACACCACCAACAACAACAAACACCAACAAAAACAAACAAACAAGCAAACAACAACAAACAAACAAACAAGAAGCAGCAACAACTACGGAGGATACACCTGAGGCAGACAACTGCGGCACCCAACCCTCCACAGCAAAACACCAAACTGCCCAGCACTAGGTGGTGTCTAACCCCCTTAAAGGAAACACGTCCTCTGGTCAACAGATGGAGGTCGGTTAATCACCCTCAAAGGAACAAGGCACCTCCTCAGCATGCGCCCTACCTCCATGTAGGTGTAGCACACAAAGTAGACCAGGATCCTCAGCAGACGTGAGCAACCTCAAGGCAGTGCAACTCGTCTAACCACACGCACCACAGGGCTTCCTACCCTGCCAATCAGCACAGAGTCATGCCTAGAAAGCAACCACCACCACACCCACGGGCAACACAGTGCTTAACCCATGCAAAACTCGTGGACAGCACCACACCACACCCCACGGAGTTGAGGAAATCCTAGCAAACCGCTCCACAGGAGCGAACGTTGCTTCACGCTCCGCTCCCAACTACAGACTCTCAAACAGCTCTACCAAATCTGCGATCACAACATATCCAACCACTAGGAATCATTCCAACAAGGAGTCGATGTCCTTCTCCAATCGAGAATATAGATCGTCACTCCCAGATTCCTTGTGGTCCCTCGCATACAATCCTCATCGAACAGGAACTAGAGCCGAAGACACTCCTCGACACCGTAAGCAGAGAAAATCAAGAAAATAATAAAAATCAAGGTGCAGGAATGCATGATATGCAATTCTACGGAGTCACCCTACTAGACATCCCTAGGCTAGTGCCCCTAAGTGAACTTAAGCTCTTATACCAACTGAAACGACCCCTAAGTCGCTACCACAAAATTTAGCTACAAATTTTCATTTAATTATTTGTTTTATCTTTATTATAAACCAACAATTACACTAATGATGTAACTAAGGCTAAGTACTCTCAACAGGAAATAAAACTAATAAACAACAGAAATAAACTAAACTAACACTCACCTGGATCCCTAATGTGTGGTGGCGTGACCCCTCCTATATGCACTAGCAATCAACAGCTACTATCCTACACCTACCAAAAACATACGAAACAAAGCACATGTGAGTGAACACTCAACGGTCACCCAGCACGCACACCACCTACAACTCGGCAACCTATGTCGAGGGCAACCAAGCATAGGCATCACACCTGGATGCCACCAAACTCCAAAGGGAAATCTAACGACACCCAGCACACAAGCACTAGCATCTCTCTTGGATGCCGCAACACCAAACCAGGCAGTCCACCACTGCCTAGTAGGCCACAAAATCATAAAACCATGTCTTTAAAATCATCTCAAAATCATAAAACCATGTCTTTAAAATCATTCTTTTCTTTTCCTTTGCAAAACCATGTGCATGCACTTTTAAAACCTTTATGCATGCATGAGAAAGCTACTCTTGCCATCTCAAGCCCAAAACAACACCAAAAGCACAACTACTAAGACACTACTCTATGCAACATGGTCCCCTTTGGACCCAAATACAACACCAAGCCATGGAGCCTCTGCTTCCAAAACAATGGAGCCACTACTCCCAAACACTGTACCTCAACAGGTGCCAAAACCATGGCCTCTAATAGGCCTAGAGCCTGATTTTCCCAATCAGGACTCCACACAAACACAAGCACAAACAGTGTCTTGAACTACCCGGTGCCAAGCAGACAACACTGGCCACAAGCAGTCCACTGAGGAGCGACCATAGTGTCTGCACTACCATGGTGAAGCCACTCTATGTAGGAGCAATCACCATCCTGCGATTCTCTAACCTGAAGAACCCTCAACAACGCCAACCCCTCCTTGGGAAGGCAGTCTTGTCTCTCAAGACGCTACCATCTACGGCGCGCGCGTCCCACCCACACTGGCCAGCACAGGGTACGCCTCCTCACGGTACCCTCCACACGGTGCTCAGGACAGAGTCTCATACCTCCACACCCAACAACACCCTAACCTCAGTGCTCACAGTGACAGCAGTAGTATCATACCTCCAAGACCTGATGAACACTCACCTCAGTTTGTTGGTCCCCAACGCAAACAGAAAGCACCAGAAAACTATTTCCAAAACCATTTTCAAATCTGTACTTTTCTCTTTCCAAAACTCTCTTTTTGGAAAACCTTTTCAAAAACCATTAAATATCCTTTAAAACTCAAGCAACATTGTGCCCAACAGTAGCACGGAAACCAAAGGCCGAGAAACCACAAATAAAACATAGCCTCGACAGCTCTCCTGTTAGGCCCAGGCAAAAGCACCTTGGGAGCGTCTGGATTCACGAGCACCATGCTCTACCCACGACCACAACCCAAGAAAACACCAACAAAGCATTCTCTAAGTGTCAAATCCACCCAGAAAACACCACAATAAAGCAAACACAACCAAAACTCCACGCTTTGGCACCAAGTTTAAGACACCTGCTGGCTCGTGTCTCTCAGGAGCACAGCTAGATTTGCTCAAACACCTGCACACAAAACCACACAAACCCTAGACCAAGGGATGCTATCATTATCCTTAAAGTCCAATCTAAACCATCTGGGGAAAGAACCTATTATTTCTAAACCATTTCGTCTTTTATTCTACCCACACCCCAAGTGGAATCTTGCTAATTCATTTTAGGCAAATCCTACAATTATTCTAATGGCTATCCTAATCATTTATTCCATTAAAGCCTTGGAAAACACACTAGAAGCCCTGGCCGACCCGCGTATCTGGGCCACGCAACTGGCCCGTGCCCCAGGCAATTTCGTCTGAATGCCAACAGAGCCAATACCAAGGGCCAGAACCACTACCGAACCCACACATCTAGCCCGCGCAATCAGCCCACGCCCCTAGTTTTCTGTTAGAATTCAGACAGCCTGAGACAGGAGACCCAAATTTTGCCCGAAGTGGGAGCTCCAACCGGACCCCCCAAACAAACAACAAAATATTCGAATAAAACATATGGGGTAGACCCTAGAGTCTACTCCAAAACCCAACAAATAAAAATGAAATCAATTCACCACACAAGGATATATGAATTTCCAAGCACAGAGAGGTCAAAAATGACCCAAATCGAATAACCACCATAAATGGCTATAAATGCCACCATAAATCTCCAAAAATTCCTAAACACATTCCTAGCATCCACACAGATGCAATCCACACTATCATGCCCCTAAACATTAAATTGAAAATTAAAAGGAAGCCTAAATGGTGCATACCTCCACCGAAGATGCTGTGAAACGGCGATGCACGGCGGCGAGACGCGGTGCCTCCTCGATGTAACACCCGTAAAATTCATTTTTGTAATTATTTACATTTTACGAAATTTATTCTTGGACGGGTGTTACTGTTCCAAGGCCCATTGTGTGGTTTTGTGCTTTTGGGCTTGGGCCTCATTGGCCAGCTTCTGTTTGCGTGTCCCTGTGCATGGTGTAGCACTGTGTGTGTGGGGCCCAGGTGTGGGTCCATGTGGGGCCCAAGTGTGGGGTCCCCATGGGGCTCGCATTTGTGGGTTGTTGGTTGTGGCCGGTGGTTGGGAGGTGTGGTTGGTTGCCCGTGCGGTGTGTCGGTGGCTGAGATGCAAAGGTGGGCATGTTCTCAGCTACTGTGGGCGCAGGCTTTATAAGCTGCACCACTTTCATCCTTCGCCATCACTGTCTTCTCCTTCCTTCTTCTTCCTTCCCCCCCATCCTCCTCGACAGCACATTCCTTATCCTCCTCCACCTTCTTTCCCTTCCTCCTCACTTCTCCTTCTCCTTCCCCTTCCTCCTTTCCACTCGTCTCCCCTACCTCCTCTATTTTTCCCCCTACATCCCACACCGACAAAGAGAGAGAGAGAGAGAGAGAGGTCGAGGGAGTGAAGCGGAGGGCTGTGGTTGCTCGTGGTGGTGTGCGGAGCTCTTGTGGTGTGCCCCATGGCCGTAGTTGCGTCGGAGTTCGCCAGGGTTGGTCGAGGATCGCTGGAGGCATTTCTCAGGTACGCACATCCACTTTGAGTAATAGAGAGCATGAAATTGGTAGAAAATGCTAGGATTGCATGAAATATAGGTAAATTTACTTTCCTAGAATTTATTGTGATTTATTGTGTATTTATGGAGCATTTATTGGGCATTTATGCTAGTGGTTGCATTTTGGGTCGTTTTGACCCTTCTACCTTTGTGATTTTATATCTTGATGCATAGTAAATGGATTTTGGTTTTGTTTGTTGCGTTTTGGTGTAGACTCGAGGGTCTACATCATATGTTTTATGCAATATTTTTGGTGTTTGTTTAGGAGGGTCCGATCGGAGGTCGCAGTTGGGGCGATTTGGATGGTAGGGTTTTGGGCCGTTTTCTGGGATTGCAAAATTCGGCATATCGAATTGAAAATGGAATACTGAATCAGTGGATTTTGGTATACTGTTTTTGTCCAGTATATAGTTTTTTTGTCAGTTTGGTCCTCTGGTCGAAATTTGGTCATCCGTTTTTGGACGGTATACCGTGACCGAACTTGGCTTGAGTGTTGACGTTGACCCTAGTTCGGTCTACCGAATCAGCAGATTTCAGCATACCGAATTTGACTTTTGGCATACCAATTTCTAGGCCCATACAGGTTTATAAATGTGTTTTCGATGGCTTTCTGGAAGCCGTGTGTTCTCCCTATGAGATGGGATTATGGGCCATCAGTGGTGGTCCCTTGGGATACCTGATGCACCGTTTTGCCGAGGTTTTGGAAGAGTTTTCAAAAGATATAAAAATGGATTTCAAGGAAATGGTTGGCCTGGTTTGGAAAATGATTTCCTGATTTTCTGTGTGCGGGCCAAGGGAGCGTGGGACCGTGTTGTCAAGACCAGGGACTATGACGACATTCTCGGGTGGTCGGGTGCGATGTCCCCTATTGAGGTCGGGGGGGCCGAGATACCTGAGGCTGAGGGGCGTCGAGTCTTGGAGGTATGAGACTCCTTAACTGTCGTCTCGAGGCTAGGGTTGTGGTCCACAGGTTGAGGTGTCTTATGGCATGACGGGGAGGTATGATACTCCTATTGTCGCTGTGAGCACTAAGGCTCGAGTGTTGTCGGGTGTGGAGGTTTGAGATTCCTTCCTGAGCACCGTGTGTGGAGGACACCGTGAGGAGGCGTACCCTATGGTGGCCAGTGTGGGTGGGACACATGCCCCATAGTTGGTAGCGTCCTGAGAGACAGGACAGCCTTCCCAGGGAGGGGTTGGCTTTTGAGGGTTCTCTTGAGAGAGGGGAATTGCGGGACAGTGGTTGGCTCCTACGCAGGGTGGCACACCGTGGTAGTGCAGAACGCTGGGGTCGCTCCTCGGTGGACTGCGTGTGGCTAGAGTTTGGTTGCCTAGCGTCGGGCATCCCGACTCACTATGTGTAGTTTTGGCCATTATGGCCTTTGCTTGTGGCTTTGGGCTAGTAGAGCCCTGGTTTGTGGTTTTGGCCGGTGTGGGCCTGATTTCTGAGGTTTTGAGAAAATGGTTTGCGAAAGGAATTTAAAAGGAAAATAGATTATGGTTTTGTTTTCCACAGTTTTCGTGGGGTGCATACTAGGTGACTTTGGTCACTCATGCATTTTCCTTGTGGTTTTGGTTTGCAGGTGCAGACATGCAATTGGCTTAGCATTGTGCATATAGATCGGAGTCCCCTAGCCGCACACACAGGTTCCTGGTAGTTTGATATTTACTGTTTAGCTTTAATTTTTCCTGTAATTTAATTTGTTTAAATTATTGTGGAAAATTTGGGGCATGACATCCTCCTAGCCACGAGCTGCTCCTCTCCTCCTCCTCCTTACGACAGTGGCGATGCGGTGGCAGGCTGGACGGCGGTAGTAGCGCAACGGCGGTAGCCCTCCTCCTCCTCTCTCAGCCCTCTCCTGAGCATCTCTCTCCCTCTCTCTCATTTCCCTCATCTCTCCCTCTCTCTCTCTGATCTCCCTTCCCCTCATCTCCCTCTCTCGTCCCCCTCTCGAATCTCTCTCTCTCTCGTCCGCCCTCTAACGAAGAAGGAGAAGAGGAAGGCACGGTTTGGGTGAGGCATGTGGGAGGAGAGAGAAAAAGAAAGAAAAGAAGAAGAAAAAGAAAAAGGAGAAAAGAAAGAAAGAAAGAAAGGAGCACAACACGAGACCCAACCATGCGACTTCCCACATCTGCTTGACTCATGCCACCAGAGACCCACTACCAAACCTCCACGACCCAGGGGAAACCCACAAAACTCCTGTAAGGGCTAGCACAGCATCCGAACCACACCACACCAGAAGGCCAGAAACCCATAATTCAAAAGTCAGACACTACTGAGAACGTGTCCTACATTAGGCATTGAGTCCCCCAAAGCCTAACATGCCTGAATTCACCTTAATTATCTGATCAAACACCACTCATAAAACCTAGGTCGTTACAGACGTGGTTGCTAGTGTTGGAGGAGGAGGTGGTGTTTGGGAGGCATGTGGGCTGTTGGTGACTGTGGGAGAGTGGAGGAGGAAGGCCGGGAAAGGTGTTGATGGTGTTGGGTTGCTTTGAGGTGGGTTGAGGTTGCTAGTGTTGGAGGAGGAGATGGGTTGTGAGGTGTTGGTGTTGCTAGTTGGTTGCTTGCTGCTGGTTGGTCGGCTTGACGTAAGAGGAGAGAGGTGGAAGGCAGCTGGTTGGAAAGGAGAAGGAGAGAAGGGCTGCTGTGGGTCTGATGGAGGCCGAGAAGTGGTTTCACGGGCTGGTTTCTCCCGTAGGTGGAGGAGGCTATGTAAGGAGAAGAAGAAAAGGGCTGTGAGGTGGAGGTAGTGGAGGAGAAGTGATGGGTTCCTCAAGGCTATTCCTACGTGATGGCCCTCTCCTCTATGATGATGGGTGCTTGTTGTTTGGACAACAAAAAGAAGGGCTGAAGCAGCAAGACGTGAGTGAGGGCTACTGTACTTGTCCAAATGGGAGGGGAGGATGTGTGGTGAAGGTGACAAGGGCTGCTGTGCTAGGCTGTTTAGGGTGTTTAATTGGGTGGATGTGAGGTGGCTGCTACAAGGTGGTTTGCGTGACCAGGAGGAGGAGAGTGTTGTGAGGTGGTGTGTGTGTGTGTGTGTGTGTGTGAGGCTGCTTGTCGTGGCAAGGGAGGAGAAGAGATGGGTGCTGTTATGGAGGGGAGCACGTGAGCAAATGTCTTGGTTGGTGATGAGATGGGCTGCTCCTACATGATGATGGGTGTTCCTATGTGAACATGGGTGCCAGTGGTTGGCTGCGATGAACGAGGGAGTCAAGGGAAGATGGAAGGTGAGAGGAATGGCTCTTAGTGAGGTGGGCTGGTACGTGAGGTGGGAAGGTGGAGAGATGAGGAGATGGAGAGAGAGGAAAGGCTGTTGAAATGGGTGTTTTTTTTTGTTTTTTTTGTTAACGGTTAAGATAGATATTATTTCTGTTGAAGTGGGTGTTGTTACGTGGGAAAAAAATGGGTGCTTTGATGGAGGGCTGTGTATGGGTGCTTCAGTACGTGAATATGGGTTGAATAGTGGTGGGAGTGAGAGAGAGAGAGGGGGAGATGGAGAGATGGAGATTGTTACGTGATGGTGTATTAGTTGAATAATATACGTGCAATGATTACGTGAATAATATGCATGCATGTAATGGTTATATGAAGAGTGCACGTAAAAACTATGTGGATTTAATATCCATGCATGTAGTGGTTACGTAAATAATATGCATGCAATAGCTATGTGGATTTAATTGGCAAAAATGGAGTGGATGTGATTTTGGGCTTAGAGATAGGAATGTGATGGTCTGGTTAGGTTTGGTACATTTGGGTAGGCTTTTCCATTAGGTTAGGTTTTGATACTGGAAATGCCTTGCCACAACCATGGTGAGCTCCTTCGGAGAAATCCATCGGCAAGTAGCCTCAAAATCAAAGTGTCTACAAATGTCCCTTCTTGAGTGAGGTCAAGAGAATCGAGACTGATACTCAAGATTGACAAGACTCCCACCTGAAGTGCACGAGAGGGTGTTGTTTGCTATTGGCAATGACTCACTTATCTAGTGGATGCACCGGAAGTCATGATTTGCTACCGAAATGCAAATGCGGATACTAAAATGATGCCAATGCGAAAACAAGACTGAAATGCCCGTAAAAGGGAAAACAATGTTGAGATGCCAAATGCTAATGCAGGTGCAATGTTGGGGTGTGGGTATTGCGTGCTACTACATGCAAATAGTGCATGATAATGCAAACAGTTCATGTCGAATGCGATGCTGAGCTCTGCACAATACTAATGTGAATGCTGACACGATGCTTATGCAATGCAACAAGATATAATACCTATGTAATAACTTGCGATGATATGCAGTGAAATATAATGAGATGCAAAGCTCATGTATGGGCATAATGTGACGAGATGTGATGACATGCTAATGCAATGTAATGTAATGTGATGCAGTGTCGAGAAGGGGCATGATAAGTTGATGGACTCATCAACAAATAATTAGGGTTATCAACCCATTGCAGAGAGGGGCATGGCAAGCCAATTGGCCTTGCCTACCAAGATGCCAGACATTTTGACGGTTGTCAACCGACTCCAGACAATATGATGGCTGTCAACCAAGTAGTTAGGGTTGCCAGCCTAGCAAAGGAAAGGACATGACAAGACAAAACTTGCCAAGCAGAAAAAATTGGTAATTGACTGATGCTGCCCAAGTGGTTAGGGTAACCAACCTGACAAAATGGGCACGATAAATCACAATTGTCGATCGCAAGTGGAGGTGGCCGATGACATTCCTATCAACCAAAAGTAGGTAAGCAGACCTACCAGCAGAAGGAAGGGATGACAGGTTAATAGACCTATCGACTGAATAGAGCAATATGATAGGTTGACAGACCTATTAGCCAAATAAAGCAATATGACAAGTTAACAGACCTGAGGACCAAATAGAGCAATATGTTAGGTTAACGGACCTGACGACCAAACAGAGCAACATGACTGGTTAATGGACCTGATGACCAAATAGAGCAACATGACAGGTTAACAAACCTTACGACCAAACAGAGCAACATGACAAGTTAACGGACCTGATGACCAAACAAAGCAACATGACAGGTGAATGGATCTGACGACCAGATAGAGCAACATGATAGGTTAATGGACCTGACAACCAAATAGAGCAATATGAAAGGATAACAAACCTGACGACCAGACAGAGCAATAAGATAGGTTATTAGACCTATCAATAAAGGGAGGAGGATGGATAATACCAAAGGACAACAAGCATGCCCTTGGTGTCAAAGAGAGTGACGCCATAGAGTAGTTAACATGCCCTTGGCAGCAAGGGGAATGACACCATGAAGTAGCTGACTTGCCCCTAGTTATGAGAGGCTAATGATGCCAAGGAAAAGAATGGAGGATAGGTCAATGGGATACCATGTTAAATAGATACCCCTGGTAGTGAGGTTAGCTACCACAGGAATGCCAAAAGATGAGGGATGGAGGGAGATGACTATAGGGGGCTAAACCGGTCGGTTTAGTGGACAAAGTTTGCCAGGAGATCTTGACTATGAGTGCATCGTGGACCGCCACCATTATGCGATCTGTTGTTGTGACCATGCCGGCATGGGGTACAGGAAATCCCCATGCACCTCTATCCAAGAGATGAGGACATGAGGACCAATATGGCCACAACGTTAGCAGTGAGTTCGAGGAGAGGGACACTTGACTCGAAAACACCGGAAAAGACGCAAAAACAAAACAAAAGGATAAGGGGAATCGCTACCTAGTCTATTTAATGGAAAGACGAGGAAAATTGGAAAAATGCAATGTGATGCAAAACAAACAAACAAAAACCAATAAAAGACATGACTCTAATGCCAATGGATAACACATAGGTCATTGCAAGCAGCGAAACGGGTAAGGACTCCTGTTATGCACGGGGAAGGTGTTAGGCACCCCCGTATGCCCAACGAATCGATGTTTCTGTGCTTTTTTGGTCGTGTGTATGGTGAATGTGAATGTATGCTTGCTTGTGTCTAAGATAAATGTGTGCTTCATGCCATGTGAAAACAAACGAAATGCAAAAGGTAAAAACCATGCAACCTAATGTTCAGCCATGCTATACAAGTTCTAAACTGACGATCCACAAGAGCTAGACATAGTAAACATCCTTGCACTGATGATAAATGCGAGAAATCAAAAGAAACACGATGGAAAACAATGGATGCCATGTTTGGGACATTATGTTAGCACGAATGCTATTTACTGTACGCCTTTGGATGATATGCAATATGCAATACATGGAAGCCGATTTGAGACATGATGTAGGCGATTACATCAATTACTGTACACCCATGGGTGATATGCAATACGTAGTGCATGGGTGTCATTAATGTATGCTCGAGTGGGCACGACGTTTAATGCTATGTAATGTGGGTAAAATCGGGAAAACACCGATTGAAGCTTATTCAATAGAATTAAACATGAACATTTGTGAATAAATGGCAAGGTATGCTCAAACAGATAACATGCAATGCCATGCAAGGGTTCTTACAAGATGTAAGCATGCTCAGAATACACATCATCTGGTAGACAAGTCAAACAAAGCGATTCTCCTGACGTTGCTTGTTATTGTGGTGTCAATTCTTGTTGTTGTTCTATTGGGCGATGAGGAGCGTTGCCACTCAATCAGACGACACGTGCCCTAGACTGATCTGGTAGTCTGGATCTGTCTTGGATAGACCAGACGTCAAACAAGCATAATTAAGAAGTCAAGTATCAGAGAAACACATCGATATTAATTGGTTCAGATATTTATTTAATGATTTGATTAACCTGTGTTCGCTCAATCATGTAGGTTCCTATGGTAGGCGTAAGTTGATTTCAAGGATTCTAGGGGTCACTCAGTAGGATTTGGGCTTTTGGTACCACTCTTTGACCGTTGTTAGGGTCCACTAAGTGGGCCTAGATTGCAGGTTTGTCTCTCTAAAGAGGAGTCCACAACCCAGGATTCTGTCCTTATGGGTCGGTCCTAGCAAACCACAAAGAGATAAGTAAACACAAAACAATAAGATATCAAGTATCTACCAGGGTTTGTTATAGACTTAGGGAGAAAGGTGAAGTCTAAAACAAGCCCTTAGGACACCTTAGGTTCCTTAATCTGATAATCACAACCAGGACAGAGTATGGGTAGGCGACTTGCACCAGCCTAGGTTCACTTTGCTTACTTGCTCAAACCAAATAGAGAATCCTAAAAAACTATAACCCTACAGTCAAGCAAATAGTTTCCACCCTATCGGTGGATAGAAAACAACCTTGGAAGCCAGTAAAAAGCCACAACGATAGTGGACAGGAATATTATCATTTTTATTTATTCAAATCGCTACTGCAGGCAATAAAAAAACAACACAGACATTAAAAATCATGGCCTGTAGGAAAAAAAAAGTGTTGAGGGTCATCTGTCACCTACATGATAGATGCCTGATCTCATCAGCTATGGATCTGGCGAGGAGTTCAGTCGCCTCTTGTTACGGTGACTAGAGGTTGTCTTTTTCCTCTCGCATGCAAGGGTTATCTAGGGTTATAGACCTATTTTCCTCTCTCTCTCCCTCCCTTTCTATCTCTCTCTCTCTCTCCTACATGTATGGATCTAGGGTTCTGGTGGAGGATTTGGTTTCTCTCTCTCTCTTGCATGGGTCTAGTGTTCCAACGTGTTCACTAATCTGTAGGGCAATGGAGACGACTGTGGGCTTGGATAGGGTTTGGTTGGGGCTAGGGTGACTCTAGGATGTCGAGGACGTGGATGGCATGGCCAGTGTTGGGCTGGTTTGATGTGAAAGAGTGGGAGTGGTGTGTGGCTATTGGGTTCTCTCTCTCCCTCTCCACTGCATGGGTCTAGGTTTTGGGAGACTACATGGATGTGACATCAGGTTCGTGTGGGCTACGAGCATGGCGGAAGATGAGGTGCATGCAAAACAAAGGAGAAGGATCACCGTTCACGCTCAAATGCCAGCGGCCTTGCATGTATGGCGACCCATTGCCAGAAAACATGTATAAAATGTTGAACTGAGATAGAATGGCAACAAAACCCTCGAACATACACTGATATGCGTTGAAAACATGAAAATAACAAGCATGTAAACAAGTCCTACAAGGATAAGAGATTATACCTCCATGGTGGACGATTTTTGACGTCCTTCGGTGGTGGCGGCAGCTACTGGACGTGGATAAGGGTTTGGGCTACGAAGGACGTCTCTCTCTCCCTCTCTTTCATGTGGAGGCTAGGGTTTTATGGGTGTTTCTCTTTTTTCCTTTGCTAGGGTTTTTTTTCTCTCTCTTTCCTCATCTCTCTTTCCCTACATGAATCCTCTCTTCTTCCTCCCCAACTCTCTCTCTACTTGACCCCCTCTCCTCTTATGTGGGGTAGGCTTATATAGGGCACTTGGTGGCATGAGGGATGTCGGATGTAGGGCTCTTGAATGGACGGTGAGGATGAGTTGGGGTTGCATGGGTTTAGGGTTTAGGTTGGGCATATGGTGTGGGCTTATTGTTTTTTGAGTTTGTGTTTATTCTTATTTTTAGGTTTGGTTTGGATCTTAGTTTTGGTTTCTTTACTCTTTTAGGTGTGATTTAGGTTTGGTTTTGTTTTTGGGTTATTTTATCTTTTTAGGTTTAGGTCTCATTTTGGTTTTAGTTTATTTTATTTTTTTATGCTTAGGTTAGTTTTGTTTTTGGGTTATTTATTTATTTTTTAGGTTTAGGTTTGATTTAGGTTTCAGTTTATTTTTCCTGGGTTAATGTTTGGTCTTGGTTGTAGTTTACTTTGGGTTTAGGTTTATGTTTGGACATATGGTGTTTGATTTGGGCTCCGGCTACTAGTTTGGATTTTAGGATAGGTTTTAGCTTGTTTTTGGGTTTAAAGGGTCAGGTTGGGTCCACTACAACCAAAGCATGATCCGAAAAGTCTGCCACCAAATGACTGTGAAAGCAGGGTGTCTAGAAATGCCCCTCTTTGAGCGAGGTCGAGGGAACAAAGACGAATACTCAAGGTTAACAAGATACCCCATCTAAGTCCACTGGAGGGTGATATTTGCTATGGGGTTGTGAGCCACTTATTCGATGGATGCAATGAAGATCTTGACTTGAGGCCCGTGCTTGATGCTAATGTAAGGGTTGACTCTGATTCTAGGAGATGGGGAATGCATGATGCAATGATGCATGAAACAAGCAACGAGTTAGTAACCCACCATCCCATAATGGGGAACGTGATAAGTTATTCGACTCGCATTGAGAGAGACCTAGATAAGAACATCGGGCTTGCCGTACAACGGGGACACGATAGATTGATAGCCTATCAGCCAAACAATTTGGGGTATCAACCCACAAGGACAATGGAGGCGTGGCAAGATATCAAACTTGCCGACCAAGGGTAGACTGATGATGGATGTCAACTGGACAGTTTGGGATTCAATCCACAAAAGGGCATGATAAGTTGACAGACCCACCGATCAGATAGTTTAAGTTATCAGCCTAAGGAGGGGGACGATAAGTTGACGGACCTATTGATTGGATAGTTTAGGTTATTGGCCTAGGTGATAGTTTAGGTTGTTAGCCTAAGTGATAGTTTAGATTATCAGCCTCAATGATAGTTTAGGTTATCAGCCTCAATGATAGTTTAGGTTATTCGCCTTAGCGATAGTTTAGGTTATCAACCTCAATGATAGTTTAGGTTATCAGCCTCAATGATAGTTTAGGTTATCAGCCTCAATGATAGTTTAGGTTATCGGCCTTAGTGATGGTTTAGTTTATCAACCTCATTGATAGCTTAGGTTATGAGCCTCAATGATAGTTTAGGTTATCATCCTCAGTGATAGTTTAGGTTATCAGCCTCAATGATCGTTTAGGTTATCAGCCTCAGCGATAGTTTAGGTTATTAGCCTAAGTGATAGTTTAGGTTATCAGCCTCAACGATAGTTTAGGTTATTAGCCTAAGCAATAGTTTAAGTTATCAGCCTCAGTGATGGTTTAGGTTATCATCCTAAGTGATAGTTTAGGCTATCAGCCTAAGGGATGAGGAGGGGCATGAAGCGAACTAGATTTCACATATCTGAAAGAAAGAGCAAGAAGCTAACAGAGGGATTGTTGAGTTCAAAAGTTACACCTGGAATGGAGAGCAATAACACTACAAAGCAGTTGACATGCCCCTGGTATCAAAAAAGTGATCTAGAACAGAGATGAGGGCAAGTCTAGAGATACTAAGGTAAAATGAGATGCCCCTGGTATCATGAAAAGCTATCGCAGGAGAACAAAGGAAAACGAGTGCGGGGGACCCAACTTGTTTGTCTGGCCAAGTAGAGCTTCCTACGGTTGGATCTCGTCTATGAGTGCACCTTGGATCATTGCCACTGTGAGGTGTGATCTGATGCTTGTAGGAGTACTAGATACTGTTATGTCGACATTATGATGTTGGATTCTGAGTGCTTGTTGAGTGCAATTGAGGTTGATGCCTTGCATGTGGCATTCCGTTACAATGATTGACTATTGTGTTGGTCTTGGCTAGAGGGTAGTTGACATGTCCCTAGTGGGTGACTATTGAGTGTAAAGCCTTGATCATGATGTATTTGTGGCTTGAAAGTATTGCAACGTGGTATACTTCAGCCAAAGGAATGCTGACATGGGAGCTACAATAGACTAATGCGAGTTGGACCAGAGGGCAATCGACATGCCCCTTGTCCAAGGTGACAAGCTGAGAGAGCTTGACCTGGAGAGTGGTTGATAGGCTCTTGGTTGGAGTACTATCCTGGTGACATCCTAAAAAGAGTAGCTGACATGCCCCTGGTTGAACATGGGAGGCTCCAACCATAAGATAGCTAACATGCCTCTGGTTGAAGGTTGCGTGAATACTTGCAAAGTCGAATGCAAAAAAGGATGACTAACTATACTCATGTATGCATGCTAATGCTTTTTCCTATTTCTTATTTGCCCTCAGTGCTAGGAATGTTTGAATGTTTACCGTGAAGGAGGGGTTTGCTCTCGACTCACTTAATTTGTCAATGGCGCTCTGGAATAGGCGATGTTGTAGTTAATTGGTGGTGTAGGGGAACAACGCTTTGTACCGAAACCTCCTTTGGGTCTTACACCTACTCTTTTCATGATACTCTTTTCTTTTACTCCTCGTAGGCTTGTAGGCTCACTCTCCCCTTTGCTTAGGGGTAATAGGTACCTAGGTGATGGTTGATGCTACTTGATTTTTGAGGAGAAGGAGTGGCTAGTCCCTTTTAGCTGTGTGAATTCTCTAGGTACGTACCGCAACTCCTCCCCAAGATATGTGGTGGGGGTAGAGCTACTCTACTCACCTCTCTCTTAGGGCTAGCTTCTTTCTACGTCTTCTATCTTCCAATTTGTTTTGATGCCCTCACACGTATATATTTTTCGCTCACCCTCTCGCTCTCGCCCTAACATTTTATCTCCCTTTGGAGGTATAGGTCCTTTAGGGGATTTGGGTACTTAGCATTGTTCCTGATGGATGGTGGCTCCCTTATTTATCTAGGAAACTCAAGTAGTGTCAACTGAGGAGGATAGCCCCTTCCTAGGCAAGCTAGCTTTCCGTGGTTTTCAGCATCGAGCTATGATTATGCTGATGCTAGAGATGCTTATGCCTGTGTGTGTGTTTATTTACTGTAATACAAAGGAAAAGTGCGAAAACAAAATATGGATTCAAATGTAACGCAGAATGCGTGAATATCAGGACAAGAGTGTAGCTATGAAAAGTGTATGGCGATGCGAGAAATGGTGGCGGATGATGACTTTGCAAGGCAAGGATACGGCTCCTAGTCACTCGTAATAATTGTTTAGGTAACATGCATTGACCAGCTTCGATTGCTTTGTGTGGTCCTTGTCCTCAATGATTGCTGCACCCCTAGAGAAGATTCTCTTGATAACATATGGGTCATGCCAATTGGGCCTGAACTTTCCATGGGCGCCATGGAGATGGATTGCTTGCAATACTAAGTCTCTTGGTACAAATCTTCTAGGCCGGACCTTCTTCTGGTAGGATCTCGCCATTCTCCTCTGATAGCATTGAGCATGGGACATGGCCTGCAGTCTATGCTCATCTATGAGGTTCAACTGGACATAGTGCTCTTCTACCCATTCTGCTTCCTCGAGCTCAGCTTCTCTAAGAATTCTTAGCGATGGGATCTCTACCTCAATGGGGAGAATTGTCTCCATACCATACACCAGTGAGTATGGTGTTGCTCCTGTAGACGTTCAGACTGACGTTCTATACGCCCACAATGCGTAGGGGAGCTTCTCATGCCAATTTTGTGAGTCATCGCCATCTTTTCTAGGATCTTGGTAAGATTTTTATTTGCAGACTCGAGTGCACCAATCATCTGTGGCCGATAAGGGGAACACTTATGATGCTTGATATAGAAGCTCCGTAGGTAATCCTTGATCCTTTTGGCGATGAAGTTTTTTCCATTGTCTGAGATGATGGCGTATGGGACCCCGTACCGCACTATGATGTTGTTTCTGATGAACATTTCTGTTGGCTCCACGGTGATGGTCTTGTAAGAGGTTGCTTCTACCCACTTCATGAAGTAGTCAATCACTACCAGTATGTAACGATGATGTTGGAGGCCAGTGGGTGTATGGCCCCCATGATGTCTATTCCCCAAGTGGAGAAGAGCCATGGTGAGGACATGCTGTACAACTACTGCAGAGGAGCATGGATGAAGTTCCCATGGATTTGGTAGTTGTGGCATCTACGCACGAATTGACAATAGTCTTCTTCCATGGTCGACCAGAAGTAACCTTGTAGCATGATCTTCTTGGCTAAAAGCACCCCATTCATGTGCAGACCACAGGTTCCTGTGTGGATCTAAAGCATCAAGGTGTCGGCCTCCTTCTTATCTACACACCACAAGAGCATCTTATTGTAGGACCTTCTGTAAAGGTTTCTAGCTCCTAGAACGTATTTCGACACCAATCGTGCCATGGTTTTCTTATTTGTAGCTGAGGCGTCAGGTGGGAGGTTACCCGATTCCAAATAGACCATGATATCATGATACCATGGAGACTCTTCTATTGCATCTACCTCCTCTATGCTCATGCAATAGGTTGGCTGTTCCATGCGAGTGATTGATATTTCAACTTTGTCGTCCTTCGAGATCGATAGCCAGGATGCTAAGGTGGCTAGTGCGTGTGCATAGGTGTTCCACTCCCTGTTCATGAAAGATAACTAGATGTCCTCAAATTCTTTGATGAACTTTAGCAGGAATTCATGGTATGGCACAAACTTTGGGTCCTTGATCCTCTAGTCACCATTGATCTGTGAGATGACCAACATTGCATCGCCATGTACTTGTAACTTTCATGCATCATGCTCAAGTGCTAGTTGTAACCCTAAGATGCATGCTTCATATTTTGCCTCATTGTTAGTGCATTCAAAGGTTAACTTCTTGGCAAACGAAGTCAGTTGTCCCTGCGATGTTGATAGCACCACACCTATCCCTTTGCCCTTCTTGTTGACGGCTCCATCAAAGTATAAGTACCATTGTGACCCATTTTCAGGGCTATCAGGCTCTTCGTCCTCCATGGCGAATAGGATATCTTTATCGAGGCAATGTGTCTGCAACAACTGGTATTCAGGTAGTGGTAACTCAGCTAGATGATCTACCATGGTTTGCCCTTTTACTGACTTTTGCGTGACGAATGTGATGTCATATTGAGATAACAAGACTTGCCACTTGACACATCTGCCTACTAGTGCTGGCTTCTAGGACAAATATGTCATAGGGTCATGTTGACACAATAGTAGTACCAGGTAAGGCATCACATAGTGCCTGAGTCACTAGGTGGCCCATACTAGGGATAAGCAGACCTTCTCTATGGTGTTGTACTTGACCTTGCAGTCATTGAATTTCTTGCTTAGATAGTAGATTGTCCTTTCCCTACACCTTGGCTCGTCATGTTGCCTCAAGACTACACCCATGGAGTGTTTTGTGGTTGAGAGATATAAGAGCAAAGGTCGTTCAGGTGTCGGGGGAACTAAGACTAGAGACTTCGTCAAAAGTTGCTTAATCTTGTCAAATGCGACTTGGCATTCATTGTTCTAGTGGGTCTATGCATTTTCCTTGAGGAGCTTGAAGATTGGCTTGCAAATTGGGGTGAGCTGCGCTATGAACCTACTAATATACTGTAATCACCCCAATAATCGTTGGACCTCCTTTCCAGTAGTAGGAGGTGGCATGTTGCTAATGGCTCTAGCTATGTGTGGATCCACCTTTATTCCTCTCTTACTAATGATGTAATCAAGGAACTTTCCTGATGATAACCCAAATGCACATTTATTAGGGTTGAGACAGAGCTTATACTTCCATAGACGGTCGAACAACTTTCTTAGGCAAGAGAGATGATCCTTGGGCTCTTTGGACTTGACAATCATGTCATCCACGTAGACCTCAATTTCTTGATGCATGAGATCATGGAATAGTGTTGTCATGGCTCTCTGTTATGTTGCACTTGCATTCTTGAGTCCAAACGGCATTACCCTGTAGCAGAAGACTCCCTTGGGGGTGATGAAAGTGGTCTTCTCCATATCCTCTTCTGCCATTTTGATTTGGTTGTATCCTGAGAATCTGTCCATGAATGATAACATTTTATGCCCTGCTGTGTTGTCGACCAAGACATCAATGTGAGGAAGCAGGAAGTCGTCCTTGGGGCTCTCCTTATTGAGATCTTGGTAGTCTATACACATGTGAACCATCCCATCTTTCATTGGTACTGGAACGACATTAGCCAACCATTCTGGGTACTGGACGACCTTGATGAAGTTCATTGTATGCTGCTTCATGATTTCCTCTTTAAGTTTCAAGGGCCATTGAGGTCGCTATCTTTTGAGTTTCTACTTGACCGGCTTGACATCGGGCTTCAATGGTAGCGAGTGCACTACTACCTCGACGTCTAGGCCCACCATATCAGTGTAACTCCAAGCAAAGATGTTGGCGTACTCTTTTAGAAAGGCTATGAATTTTGCTCTGGTTTGTGGTGAAAGTTGGGCACTGATGCATACCTCCTTGACGCCGTTGGATGTGCCAATGTTGACTGTCTCGATTTCCTCTTTCACGTGTAGATTCAAGCCTTCCAGATCATTATCATAGAACTATTGTTCCAGTGCAACATGGCAGTCTTCCTCACTATTCAGATCATCCTCATCTTCGTATGTTATAAGCTCTGGCAGGATTTCCTCTGGGAAGGTTGGGACTACAACCTTGGGGTTGGTGATGTCTTCTACCTCCTATTCCTGTTGGCATCTCACAGTGGTCACACTAACTCAAGTATCTCTGTATTTGCAATGTGCGACCACTGTCTTTGTAGGAACTGGGAGCATGGTGGGATGTTCTTCTACCTCTACTATCTTTTTGGTTTTTTCAATTTTTTTGGGTTTTCTTGTTTTTCTAGTTTTTTTTGGGTTTTCTATTTTTTCAATTTTTCTTTGATTTTCCTTACTATGTACATGGGGTGATATAGAGTGGCGGCTGTCCTGCTGCTGACTGATATGAGTGATGCCACCCATGTTCTCTCTTGAGCCTAGCTTAGGATCTTTTTTTAAATCCTCACCCTACTTGACATGAGGTTTCAGCTGGCAATACCACTTAGACCTGTCTTCCCGCTGTGGAGTGATTAACTCAACTGATCTAGTGGGTGCTCTCTCTGGTTCTGTCAAGACCATGATGGAGGGTTGGCCTTGTTGCTGGCTGGGGATGGCCAACTCTGTCTCCACAACAACTGCTTTGCCCTTCCTGTATCGATCATCCTCAGTGGCATCCTCTACTAGGGTGGCTAGCTATTCCTGGAACAAGACCTCAAGGTCACTGACCAAGCTGTCTATCTGTGCCTCCACAATGTCTGCTTCATCACTATCCAAGGGTAGATCGAAATAGTGTGGACAAAACTGCTGCAGTCCCTACCCTATTGCTAACTTTGGGATAGACCTTGACATGGTGGCTGCAAGCATGGTGAGACTGTCCCCGAAGCTGACGTTGACTCTACTGCAAGCACTACTAAATGTGGCATTTCCTGCTCTGACTGTGCTAGCATGAGGTATCTATGAGTCTCTCCAATTGAACACTGTGCAACTTCTTCTACAGACTATGTAGACACCCCAATTTTGCAATTTTGCAGGCTTGCAGGATAAAGCATGGTGGTTAGGCTTTTGATCACAAATGAGCTCAAACCCTAGTTAAGCCCACTTAAGCCCACTTAAGCCCATGAAGGCCTACAAAGCCCACATAGGTCTATCAAGGCCCATGGAAGCCTACTTAGGCCCACAAAGCCCACTTAGGCCCATCAAGCCCATTTAGGCCCACAAAAGCCAACAACTCCTCAACCCATTTTATTCTCCTTCTTCCAACCCAACACCCATTCCTTCTCCCCTCTCTTCTCACAAATCCAGCCACTGAAGTGGCAAAAGTAGCATAAAACTAACTGTCAAAACTTGGAACCAGTGTTTGAAGTGTGAAGACTATTAACAACATTTAACCATTTTGAAACATTGTAAAAAAAAATAGGAGCAGAAGTTCATTTCACGGTTTCATGTTGTCTCAAAAGTGATTTTCTATTTAAAAGGAGATTTCTTTGTACCTTTGAAGATGGGTGTTCCAATTACCCCAAGAAAGTTGAATATTGCACCATAACCATACAAAAACAAGTTGTGTGAAATGAACAAGGGAAAGTCAACTTTATTGTCACAGAACAAGATGGTGAAACCAACAGAATCTCCATAGAATGATGAGTAAAAGGATAAAACCCAAATATATTCAGTAATGTTCATATCTTTCATTCATAGCAAATATGTTCTTAGTAATTTGAGATGCCTGAGGCTCATCTTAATTTAGATTTCTGCACTTCAAAGAAACTATATCATACTGTGCTTTATCATACTATGTGATAGATTTTATTGAATACCTAGGTAGCTCATGATAGAATTTTTTCCAGTAAATATTAACTTGCATAAGTTAAAATTCAGTCCCACTGCATATCAACTCATGTCCCTCAACAAGACAAAAAGGGATAAAAGAATGGAAAAGAATTTTAAAGAAAAAAAGGAAAAAAGAAGAAGCAGTGAGGAATTTAGTCATACGTCTTATTATTTAGATGTTTTTGGTGTATTTAGTTTTCTTTCATACTCCTAATTATGATAATTAAGAATTTATTGATTTGCTTCTCCCTTCTTTTGATGTTTTTGTCAAAAGCTGTGGTGTAGATTTTAGCATAGAAATAAATAGATGTGAAGGAAAGAAGAAAAATATGTGGATAAGAGATTTGGTGCAAAATTATAGTAGACTAAATATTTCAAAAATATTTTAAACAAAATTACAGTAGTAAATAGCAGAAAGTTAGTGCTAGTAAAATGACCTTACATGACCAAAATGGTGATTCAAACATGCCATTCTTTACTGCAAATATTGAGAGAACACACCAATTATATCTGAAGTCAATCCTTAAAGCAAAAGCACCACTCTTGTATCAATTATCTAGATTCGCACTTCCAGGCTCAAAGATACTAGAGACCCAATACTCAAAACCGGCCACAAAACAATAAGAAAAAAAACTATCTACCATTCTCAAAAAAAGGCAACGTTTCTAGCTCAAAATCTTCAACATCAAGCTGAAAATAATTTTTATTCTACAGTTCGAACCTAGATGGGTAAGGAAAAAAAGATTACGGACTACATTTTCCATAATATCCTACTTCATAACTCCATTCTCATAATGCAAATTCATTAATATAAACCCAAAAATTCTTCAATGCCAAAAAGATTAAGAACAAAAGAAGACCTCTACCATTCTTGTTTTGCTTCTCAATAAAATTGGTACTGTTTCAGTTGATGACTGATTACCCTTTTAATTTCTAAGAAATAGAATTTATGGTGAATAATAAAACAATAATAAAATGTTAAACTAATTGCTCAAAAGAAAAGCGTGAAAGTCGCAACTATACAACCGTTGGTCTGCTTGGGTTCAAGTACTGCTTCACATTAATGTAATTTCCTCTACTAGGAGTTTCTACTGTCTTCTATATTAGCACCACTGCATGGTAGAGAAGTTCATCTTCAATGTAGCATTTTTTGTAAGGATTTAGGACTTTGTATATTCACTTTTTAAATCTCGTTCCTCGAGAGACGGTGGAGAAATGGCCTAAGTACCTGAGGGAGGAGTTACCTGCAGTGGCCTTTAAGTGCAATACTCAAGAACAGAGGTCTAATCTCGGATAGAAATCTGCTTCGAAGGCTGCAAAATCAAGCAACATTCTTCAAACAAGTGATTCTCTTGGAGCTGAAACTCTCATCAAATTGCTTAAAAATTATTCTAGAAGTTGTGAGGTAAGTTAGTATGGAAGTCAAAATGCTGTATGTTTCTATTTATTTAATTTGGAATTGATATTTTTTTTTCCAACTTGGTTCATCTCAAATGCTTTTACTGAAAGTAATGTTGACTCCTTTTATCTTATTCTCATACGTTAGAAGAAAGTAATCTTGCAAAAAATAAATTAATCAAACATCTGATTAGCAATTGGTTATATATAGTTTGGATTTTGGATGTACTACTTGTAAGGCCAATTCCGTCTGCTCTCTGGATGAACCCCAAGATTTTTTCCCTTGGTTGAGATAGTTGCCTTAATGATATTTTGTTTTGTCAATGTAATAAGCACATATTTTCCATATATAGTTTGGGCAGATATTCTTTGTAAGGCCACGCCATCAAGATGAACCAGAATTGTTTTTCCTCCGAGGTGAATAAAATGCATTAATCTAATCTTTTTTGTTAGTGCATGGGGACTGATTTGAACAAAAAGAAGCCAAATCACCTTTATCTTGATAAATTGTTGCTGCTATGTGGCTTTTTTTATTAGCATGCTGGTGTTGGTTTGAATGAAGCATCAGGGATTCTGCATGTTTGTTCCCTTCTTTTGCTTCTTTCACTCTTGATTTAGATACCGTTGTCTAGAGCATTCCTCCACTACATGATCCTTTTAATAAATGTTTCTTATGGTTGACTGTTTTAAAGTAACATACTACTGCACTTTTTATTTCTCACATTATGAATGAACTTGTTAACAGATGAAGCTTATAAAAGATGGGAAGAAATTTATAGGAATTGGAGGCGTTCTTGGTGTAGCACATTTAGTTGGAATATCTTGGAAGAATTCTAAAACTCCACATGCTAATTACTCTCCCTTTTTTCATATGGTAGTTCAATGCTCAATTGTTGATAAAAGGAGTCAACTTGAAAATTACCTTAGACAAGGAAAACTCAATTATTATCAAGAATCTATGAAGAAAACTAAAAGATATTCATCATAAATTCTGGGCAAAACGTCTATTTAGCAAATCACAGAACATTCACACGAATAAAAGTCATATATTCTACAATTTAATTCTAGATATTTTGAATGTTCTATTTTTCTGATCAAGATTAAAGATTTTTAATAACATTACACAATTAAATCAGAAGAATAGCAGTGCAGATAACATTACCTTAGACAGGGAGGAGGAGGAGGATGCTGTGCCGGTGGGGGGAACGTCGAGGAGGGGCTGCGGAGGAGGTGTAGAACATCGGAGCACGTCGGTGGGGGGAGGCTCACTCCAGTGACAGGCGGGAGGAGGAGGAGGACGACGAATCTATGCTGACGAGAGGACACAGCGTTGGTGAATCCGGTGACAAGCAGGTGGAGGAGGAGGATGATGTCAGAGGACACACCGTCGAGGAGGTGCTGTAGAGGAGCATCGTCGAGGAGGCGAAGGAGGTCAAGTGACAGAGGAGAAGTGGAGGAGGAGGTGGACGAGTGTTTAGGGTAAGAAAGAAAGAGGCAAAACAACCCACGTCAAAGTATTTTATACCTGAATTAGCGAGGACTTTAACGAGGACATTTCCTCGCTATGCACTCGCTAAATAAAAAGCGAGGACATTGCAAGAAAAAATCCTCGCAAAGAAACTCGCTAATTATTGCGAGGTAATTTTCTCGCAAAATCCACACTATATGTCCTCATTATATTATTGCAAGGACATGTCCTCGCTAAGTCCTTGCTCTTTGTCCTAGCAAAATTTAGTTTTTCTTGTAGTGAAACTCAGATGAACAAATAATAAGGCATAACTAGAGACAAATGCTCATAAATCCCTATGGTTTAATAAAACGCAAGTAAAAGACACAAAAGCATATTGCATGATTGATCATATAGGGCATGCATCTTCTCTTCTCGGTCACCCACAGTCTATGAAGGACAATTCTAGTAGCCCGTTCTATAGGTTTGGCATAGGACGTGTTGCTAGTTTGTCTCCCCTGGTCTGGGGTCATGTCGATGCTAGTTGAGGGTATAGCTCCATGCTACTGCAGGTGACGAGGCCATCAACGCACCACCCGTTCACTGCCTACGCTTCGGCTAGGATTTAGAATGGGGACCTTACTTTTTTGACCAGAGTCGAAACCCAAACCCATGAGTGCGTCCCATATGGTCCGATCCATGTGGGACATGCATGGTGAGAGAGAGCATGTTAGTAGCATTCATGTGCATGTATGCCATTCATGCCACCCTAACAAACAATTGCATAGCTAACTTACTTCTTTTGTTGTCTTGTCTTCATTTCTTCACTAACACATTAGGTTCTTTTCCTTTGTAAGGTATAGAGTTCTGTGAGCGAGTTCCTAGGTCTGAGCTTGGGAGTTCCCTTTTATAGCCCCAATCTTGAGGCATTGTTCTCGACTGTCTTTCCTCGAGCTATTCGTCACTTCCGACGATAGCTCCTCGTAGGCCCTTTCACTTGTAATCGCAGCCCCGTCCTTACCCGATCGCTGTCTGTAACCATGCCGTCGAGAATGGCAAAAATATGCCAAAGTCGTCAAAATCACGACAAAAATAAAATATATGCAAATGCAGGAGTCGCCACCTAGTCTATTCAAATGGAAGACGAGGAAAACCATATGAAACATGAAAATCATGCAAAAGCAAGGGAAAAGGTCATCGTAAACCAGGAATATGGGTAAGGATCCCTATTACGTACGAGGAAGGTGTTAGGCACCCTCGTACGCCTGATAAATCAGTCTTCTATTGGTTTCTCTTTTGCTTATGAAATGTCGGTTTTTCAGCCTTTGCTATACGCCCAAGGGCGATATGCCATGCCATGCTTATGTGTGGTGTCTAAAATATAGGTGCATGATGTGTAGGGGTGTGTCCTAATGCTCAGAAGTATCACTTGTATTGCGGGACTAGTATTGATGCAAGAATATT
>JAMKQA010003886.1:0-48831 GCA_024699735.1 Posidonia australis
CCCCAAGGGGGTACTTTCAGGCTTCCAATGGGCTCAGACAAGGTGACCCCTTATCTCCATTCTTGTTTATTGTGGTCACTCATGTGCTAAATCGGATGGTTTCACTTGCAACTGATAACAATTTAGTAACAAGTATTCAACTACCTAATGGTGGCCCTAATATATTGAATATTCAATGTGCTGATGACACGATCCTTTTTCTGTCTGCCAGGGAAGAGGATTTAGTGAATATCAAGAGAATTCTCTGCTGTTTTCAGTCCTGTTCTGGACTCAAAATAAATTTTAATAAATCGTCAATCACTGGCTTGGGTGTTTCGGCAGAATTCACTAAAAGGGCTTCTCAAATTCTCGGATGTAGTATAGACCAATTACCTATAAAGTACCTAGGCTTGCCATTACATTACAGGAAGTCTAACTATCAGGATTGGTCCCCAATAATTGAGAAAATCACCAAAAAATTATCCAATTGGAAAGCAAAATTCCTTTCTCTGGGGGGACGCCTTACTTTGGTTAACTCTGTCTTATCTGCCATTCCCACCTATTACCTTTCGGTTCTACATCTTCCCACTAGTGTTGTCAAAGCAATAGATAAGCTAAGATGCCGATTCCTATGGAATGCTGCTCCTTCCAATAATGTTCGTCATTTGGTGAAATGGAAAGCTATTTGTAGATCTAAGGAGCAACAAGGTTGGTGCATCATTAATTTGGTCCACTTTAACTTGGCTTTGAAATGTAAGTTGCTTTGTCAATTATTCTCCAATACCTATTCACTGAAGTGAAAAGATGTAGTAATTGCTAAATGCTGTGCTAGGAATGGCTTGGGGGCCATATTAAAGTTATCTAATAGGAGAGCATCACCATTATGGTTGGAACTTAAAAAATGCTTCGATATTATTAATGGATTCTCTGTTTTCCAGGTTCAAAATGGCAGAAATACTATATTTTGGGAAAACAAATGGTGGAATGGTGAAAAATTAAGAAATTGTTTGCCAGATCTATACCACTTAGTCAGACTTAAAAAAGCCTCTGTATTTAAAATTTTAGAAACAAATGTTGCTGATCCTAACTCTTTATTCACTGATACTTTATCATTGGAGAATTCCGATTCAATAAATGCTCAGATAAATACTTGGTCCTCCATACTTAGCAGTGTTTGTATTACAAATGCACAAGATATTATGATTTGGTAACCCACCAACAAAACTTTCACTGTCAAATCATGCTACGATTTGTTGAATGATGGTGGACTCCGCTTTAAATATTTGCATGAAATCTGGGATTGTTGGGTGCCATTGAAAACTAAACTCTTTACCTGGTTAGTGCTATGCAATAGAATCCTTACAAAAGAAAATCTAATGAAGAAGGGATGGCAGGACAATGATTCTTGCATTTTTTGCTGCTCTACTTTTGAATCAGTAAAACATTTGTTTTGTCATGCCCATTTGTGCAGTCCATTTGGCACTCATTCTCTAGTGGATGTATATATCCTGCTTTTACTTCTATTGAGGACCTATTAGCCATCCCACCTGTACTCAAATTTGATGCCACCTTATCTGGTGCTCACAGTTTTGTTCAAGTTGTTCTATGGACTGTTTGGCAGGAGAGAAACAATAGAATATTTTGGGGTTTACACAGGACTCCTTGTATGATTACCAATGATATTTCTACATTGTTTCATTGTTGGATAGACTCTTTGGCTACAGGTTTTGAAAAGAATGAGAATTTAATGGCAATATCTGCATTCCAACAGAGCAGAGAGGTGGAGCAGACTTTGGCTCCTCATTGTGAGATGGATTTCGACACTCCAGCTATTCCAGGCCATGATTAACCTTTGGTTAATTGATTTTGTATCTCACTGGCTGTGGCTGTGGCTGTGTTCTGTGTTTTTTTCAGTATACTTTATTAACTTCAAAACTCAGATCATTGCTATTTTTTGTTGATTGTCACCTGCTGAGTGACGGGATACCATTTTTGTAATATTTTGTTGACGCAATACTTTGCAATACTTTGGTTGAAATTTTCATACAATAATAAAATTAACTACCGTTTACAAAAAAAAAAACAAATCATAATTCTTTTTTATACATATTTATTCATCTTAAAAAGAAAATCACTTCCAAACAAAACAACAATATTATCAAAATATTTACTTATCCTATATTCAAAAAAAGGCTTATCATTTGAGAAGTGGCGAGCAATGACTAGTCTTATCTCATGCAATGGAACAAGTGATGAGTGTCGGTTCATTTCTTTCTTATTTGTCCTCTCTTCTACAGTTCCACTACATGCCTTTGGTATTCAATTGCTAGTCACTTGCTGCCCCCACTAATGAACCCTAATCCTATCATCTTCTATTATTTTCTTATGCAAGTTTCCTGGCAGCAGGCAGTGTGATCTAATCCAGACCTAGTTTGTGTGGTTGTATGATATCCTATTCTTCGATCATCGGCTTCCAGAATATAGAATGTTTATTTTACAATGTTTACCAATTAACCAGACTTGGTTACTGACTTAAAACTACAGTAATTTGAAATGAGGATTAAAGCTTGTGTGAACTAGTTTTCGATGGTTAAGAAAGAGGAAAAAATGTAGAACTATACATGCTTCATCCTTAAGCGATGTGATCAAGCAAGCAGTGTCCAACTACCGTGATTATGTGAATTTTCTTACTCGGTCCAACAGTCGTGAAAGCTCTAACACAAGGTGAGAGAATCGTGCATCGACTATTATGGCTACAAGGTGAGAGCTTTACCATGGAGCAGAGTCTAGCAAATCATGAAAATGAGCAAACACAAGTACTTAAAGTACAAAGATTACTTTTCTAACCTAATGCTTAAAAGAATTGGAGTTGCGACAAGAGATGTGACTGTATGAGCATTTTTAAAAAAGGTCCCACATCTTTGATTGGAATATACTACTAGTAGAAGTGCTTTCATTTCTCACTCAACTTCATAAAGAAATACCTGCATCTTCAAGTAGTTGCATTTTACATACATACAAAATTAATGGAGTCGGTAATGGGTGTGATGGAAGCAAAAGGGTAGTTGCATTTTACATGGTTTATAGTATCCACAACAGCTGCGCCTTATCAAGAAGCGTGGACTCCCACAAATTTAACTGTACAAGTTTGCTGATTAGTATTCCACCATCCCTTGTCACTTCCTTCTTTCTCATCCACCACTAAACACTCGGAGTCCCCAATTCATTCACAAAATCAAGGAGGCCTTCTTGGATACTCCCTTCATTATCTCATTGCTCACAAAAAAAATGTAAGATCCTGTTCAAACGACCAGAGATCGTCGAGCATCTTCTTACTGAAATTTCTGCTTAACATAGTACTTACTTTGCTAGCAAGGACGATTAATGCAGCCTATTACGACACTGGACAACGCACATGTGGTTAATCTAATGATCATAGCCCATGTTAAGGATCATAGCCCATTTATCTGATAGTTTTTTTTCCTCATATGCAACTAATCTAATGAACATTCAAAAAAAAAAAAGAAATGTCTGTGACCGTATCCTCACTTTAAACATACCTACCCTATTGGATTAGTTGCAAGGGTGATGCCACCAGCGCACTTCTAGTGATGTTTGCATGCTTTTTACGTTACTTCTAACCCAATCCATTTTGGTTATGGCAAGAGACAGTGATGCTTATCTAACTTCATGAGGAATAACATAGACAAATATTGCTTTCCAGAAAGGATAGATCAAATCAGATGAACTAAGACCATAACTATCATGTCATTGCAAAAACCAAAGAAGTTGAGATGATGCATACCATGTCATTGCAATCCCAGTTGATACGAATAAAAGTTCTTATATTCGGAGTCTCATATCCCATTAATAGTGATCTTTCTAAACAAAAGATGGGTAACATTCGGTCATTTTTAATTCCTCTTAGACAATGCACGTGAAGACAACGAGTATATATAACAAAACACGCATGCATGGATGCATCAGAACGTATCATTCAACAGGCCGACGACATTATTGGTGTTATACTGTTATATTGACACGAATCAGCTACTTTATGTTGCTGAGATCCTATTGAATTATTTCATGAAAGGAGAGATGCAATTCCATCGGATTTTTCCAAGTGAAAAACATAATGACTTCAAGCTAACCATGTACTTCGTATTTAAGTATGATTATTGAAAATTCACACGTGCAGTTAATTCAAGAATCTAAGAGGATCGCAATCCATTGTTATTATTCACCATTAAAATACAACTAATAGGTGATAATGATATATTCACATGATTTATTATATTCTAACACCCTATATATTCAGGTTGATAGATTTGAAAGCTGTCCAATTAATAAATGCATAATGGTAACATAAAAACACATGATAGACGCATCTTGTAGACGGTAGAGGAGGGATAAGAGACTTTCGTTGTCTGTAAAGGATAACAGAGAAGACCACACTCTAAAGTGAACTTAGAGTTTTGTTTGAGGAATACTTTACCAGTTGAGCAATGGAATCGATGCCATTGAACCAAGGCCTCATGACCACCTAAGAAGGACAACAACAACAATTAGTAGGCTATCTTTTCTATGTTTCCTCCTACCCTCTCTCGACGACTATCCCTATTACTCAATCATTAATAAAAGCTTAAAAACACTAGTAATGATGGCGTGTTATTTAGCAATGACTTTCATCCAAGGAGTTGGCTATAGTCCTTGAGAGCAAAAAGGTGGAGAGCATACCTTTGATTAGACTCTTTCAACCAAGAAAGTCGTTGCTTTCTAGCAAAATACACAAAAGATTTCAAGACATGCGTTAGAATGGTGAATCAAAGATAGGTGGAGTGATTTGTCTTCGACATCATGTTAACTAATGGACTAAAAACTTTGTTAATAGTCATGTCCATGGTTAAGTATATTTAAAGGTTGTTACATGTGACACTTAGGTGGGATAACCAGGCACGGTCTTGAATTCGCCTTAGAACTATCCCTACCTTAGACTTGACCTAAGTCGAACCTAGAACCATTCAAAACCATGCAAGGTCTAGTTCAACTTTCAAATTCAAGTCCAAATGCAAGACTCAAGCCTAAATCCAGACTCAACTTAGAGGAGATTATATGACAACTACCCTTGTATTATACTTCATCAATGAATTACTAATTTTTTTATACTAAGCTGAAATATAATTTAGTTTATTGAAAAAAATATTGTTCCTTATTTATGTGAAATGAGGAAAAACCTAATTTGATGACTTCTAGATTAGTAAGATAAATATTTTGAAGATCTTATTACTTGTTTGAGCCAGTACCTGGCCCCTACTTAGACCAATAGCTAGACCGAACCAAATACAATTTGAGAGTAGGGTTTGACATACATCTAGTGAAATATTTTAAAGATGTTGCCATTTGATTGAACTAATTGCGTGTTATGTAACGAACAAAGAGAATCGGTACATAAGATTACATTAGGCTGAGTATGATTAAATCAAGTTGTGATGTACATTTAGTTCCCTAGTCTCACTCGTCAAGTATAGGATCAAAAGAAAAAGAATGAGATTTTATTTTTGTTTGACTTCAACAAAAGTATTTGTGCACATGTGAAAAGTAAGAGAATTTTTTTTCTTTAAATTTCACCTTCATAGACGTGATAGAGAAGGTGACATTTTAAGTTTATGTTGAAAATCAAAATAATTTACTTTTCAACAGCAAATACAGATAAATGTGATGAATTTTGAACACACTTTTTGGTTAAAGAAAGAACAAATCCCTCCTATGCTCTATGGTTAACCACCATGCATGACTAAGCCCTTTTCTTTTTATTAGCCCCCTAATGGAATTTTACGTTCTCTCTCTCTCTCCTTCTCCCACTTTGTTTGCGTTTTCGGTCTTCATAAATGCATTTGACAAGAGAAGAGATTTGCCTACATGAATTCCAAAGATTCACAAACACTACTACTTAATCTTCTTCTTCTTCTTCTTCTTCTTCTTCTTCTTCTTCTTCTTGTGACAGTGGTAGTTATGGGCTTGAGGACGGAGTCTGCAGACTACAGAGTGGAGTTGTTATCACCAACGCCGGGCGAGGAGTCGGTCGTGGGTGCATCCATGCAGTGGAGGCTGAACGTTAGTGATTTCCAGATGCCGGAGGCTCCCGAGGATCCACCTCTTGTCTCTCGTGTCTTCCAAAGAACCCACAGTAAGCCACATCGCTTCCATTCCATTCCACGAATGAATGAGACAGTTCGTTTAAAATGTGCGTAGTTCCGCGAGTGTGGTTGTGTTAACTTGGGGACATGGCAAGGAGACAGAAACATTCATCTCTGCCATGTTCATGACTCTGGGACCACAAGTTCTTATAAACATGAGTTTGTGCCTGTGTTCCGAGAAAGAACCTGTAGGTCAAGCCAGTAGGAAGTCACCAGGATGTTGCAGTTGTGGGTTGTGTTGGGAATTCTGTTGTTATAGCTGAAATTGATGCTGTCCTATGACTGCCCACCAGGATGTTGTGGGAAAACCATTGTCTGGCCTTTTCTCTCCTACACTATACGTTGTTCTGTTTCCAGTACTGGAATCAAGCACATGTTTCAATCAGTATTGGAATCCACTTGCGAAAAGAATTCTTGATGAAGTTCTGCTTTTAGAAGCTGGCTTAGCTTTTCTTAGTGATGGATGTCCACTGATTATATTGGGCTATAAACAGGTTATGTGATGAGAGGTTATGGAATCAAGGGGAATGATGGTCTTTCTGAGAAACCCATCAATTGATCCACTTATGAAGATATATGATGACGTCAGATCCCTTCAACATTGGCATTGTTACGACAGAAACGAAAACATAAAAGGGGAAAAAAAATTAATTAAAGGAAATTACATAGCACGCCTTCTGTATATTGTCCCCGGGTTGATCTTATGTGATTCTTGCCTCATCTTCCATTTTATGTCTTTGTCTGTAATAACAATAGTTATTGTCCAACATGCCTTTTGATATATTGTAAAATATATATTTTGGCTTTGTCTCAAAATATTTCCCATATTACTATAGTATTTTCTTCAGATGTTTGCTGCCCTGATTGTCATTCTGTTTTTTTTATAATACTGTAATTCCTGCTTTTCTTTCATTTTATCTTGTCTTTTCTAGTGATCATAAAGCCTTTAGCAGACCCTTCATGTTGTATCCTTTGGGTTTGATTTTCTGCCTCCAAAAATTGCCTATATTTCTTTCTTTTTTTTAAAGAGGATTTAATTGGTGCCTTTTGAACCGTCGCAGAGCAACAATAACATTAGACCTTCTAGTTTTCTTATGTCAATAAATTTTATTATTTTCCACATCTATTATATGCGCTGTACTGCCTCTATCTGTTTAATATCTTCTTCTCATTTCATCTTTGTTTCCTAGACAAGCAGAGCAAGATTGCAAAGTATTACAAGAAACAGGAAAATCTGTTGAAAGGCTTTACAGAAATGGAAAGTATCCACGAGCTTGGTTGTCTGCAAGGAACGCTAACGGAGGTTTGTTTACTGACTCTTTCTTATGAGTAAAAGGTTCGTTTTGTGACAAGTTAAAAAGATATAGCACTCTAATTGTCACTTTGATGGTGATAAAATTCAGCATGGTTTTCTCCTTTTTAGGGTTTCCAAATAGCAAGCAACTTTCTGATATTTCAAATGCTTGGATTATGGAATTGACACTTGACATGTTATAGTTTATATCATTGAAAATAATACTAGGATAAACATTTATCACAAGCGTCAGGATTTTTACAAAAATCAATTCGTGTTTTATTTTGTTTTCATAGGATGAGTTGAAGCAACTAGCAAAGAGTGAAAGGATGGCAATCCACGTCTCAAATGCTGCCAACTTATTTCTTTTCATAGCAAAGGTGTATGCCTCTGTTGAGAGCAGATCGTTGGCAGTCATTGCTTCAACATTAGATTCTCTACTTGATCTTTTATCAGGATTCATCTTATGGTTCACTTCAAATGCGATGAGTAAGCCCAACCAATATAGCTATCCAATTGGCAAGAAGCGAATGCAACCAGTGGTGAGTTTGTGAATGAACAAAACCTTCGCTTTTAAGTTTGTGCAACTTGCAAAGTATCAATACAAAACAGACATCTTTTATACTCCACCTGATACAAGTTACCGTTATTTTATCTTGCCTATGGCTTTGTACCATCTCATCATGTTCAGGACATACTGATATCTAAATCTTGTAAGAGATGTGAAGATGAGCTATATCTTTTTGCAGGGAATAATTGTTTTTGCCTCTGTGATGGCGACCCTTGGGTTTCAGATTTTGTTGGAATCTGGTCGACAGCTAATTTCACAGGTATCGCTTGTTGCAAGAATTTGAATTTCAGTTCTTCATTGTGCTTTTACGTCTGACCTTCCATTAGTAGAAATCTTCCTCAACTTCAACTGACCACTTAAAAAATAAGTATCAGTTCCTCTTTGCATTAAGAATTAAAAGTAAAGCAACATCTATTTGTTAGTGTGCGATTTATGTATTGACTTTTTTGTTAATCTACATTCTAATGATATTTAAAATCTATTGCAGTCCCATCCTGTTTTGGATCCGGAAAAGGAAAAATGGATGATTGTGATCATGGTGTCAGTGACAGTAGTGAAATTTGGCCTAATGTTATATTGCAGAAGTTTTAAGAATGAGATAGTGAGAGCATATGCTCAAGACCATTTCTTTGATGTCATCACAAACTCAACTGGTCTAGTGACTGCCATTCTTGCTGTCAGATACAACTGGTGGATGGATCCTGTAGGAGCCATACTAGTAAGTTACACTTACAAAGGTTACTCGTAAAATTAATCACTTGTTGAACCAAAGTTTTTACAGTAACTGAAAATTCAGATCAATGTAATTTCTCTCTGTGCAGATTGCTCTATACACAATTGGTACATGGACGAAGACTGTTATTGAGAATGTGTCGTCGTTAGTCGGGAGGACAGCACCTCCAGATTATTTAGCAAAATTAACATACCTAATATGGAACCATCATGAGGAAATAAGACACATTGACACAGTGAGAGCTTACACTTTTGGCACCCATTATTTTGTGGAGGTGGATGTTGTTCTGCCTGGAAACATGCCACTAAGCCGAGCTCATGACATTGGAGAGGCACTTCAAGTGAAGCTTGAGCAGTTGCCTGAAGTGGAACGTGCATTTGTGCATGTGGACTTTGAGTTCACTCACAGACCAGAACATAAAATCATGATCTGATGTGAGAGTATGGTAGGAAAAAAAATTCACTTCATAACGAGGTTGTACCGAAGACTTGTAGTTTCTTAATGTTGCGTTGATCCTATCATCACCATGAAATGGCTAGCATCATATTTTGCTAATGCTACCTTTAATCAATGGAAGCTCATTGGTTCTTAGATTAACTTGCTCCTTGAAACTGTGTGGTTAATTAGAGAGCAGTGGCATGTCGGTTAAGAATACTGACAATGTTTGAACTGTTTACTAAATAATCGTGGGGTCTCATTACACAGAGGACCCGGATTGAGTGTCGACAAAGGTGCGTCAGGGTGGACAAACTTGGCCTGTATAGTTACGAACCTGTATATTTGAGAGCCTGATAGTTGAAACGTCTCACTAACTCTCAATTCATACAATGGGTCTGTTCAGATACAAAACATTGGAACGAGTTTTTCCTTTTCATTAGCTTTTGTTGCAAAGCCGGAATCAGCTACCAGAGGAAGCATTCATTAGCTTTTGCTGAAAAGCTGGAATCAGCTTCGAGAGGAGACATTAATAATTAACTTTTGTTGAAAAGCTGGAATCAGCTTCGAGAGGAAGTACATATATGTTTCATATAATGCTAAAACATGTGAAGGAAAAATGCAAATTATGTATATCAAGACTTCTAGCTAAATGAAACATCCAGGTGTGTATTTAGAGGATCTTCTTTTTAAATGGTATGCTGGGATTGTTCCTATTAATATGCACCCAACCACATTTCCCGTGGGATTCAGATTTGGGTCCAAAGTCATGTTACCGATTAAACTATTTACACTCAATTATTTACCTTGAACTTCTTAAAAAGTTAAAAATAAAAAGAAAAGTAAATACTCAACCCAAATGAACACTTATCAACACAAAACAAAGTTCAGCTATTCCATCATGTGGATTGTGGAGATCTCCCCCTGCCAATTTCATCAAAATTAATTTTGATGCAGCTGTTGTAGGAACTGCAACAGCTTCAGGAATCATTGGCAAGACTAACAGAATTGGTGTAAAGTATACCATACATTAGAAGGAGACGCCCTTCTCCTGATGCAAATTATGAATCATCCTACAGAAAGTCTTCCTTGGACTATTTTGAACATAATATGTAATCGTAGAGATCTTATTCCTTGGTTTGAGGAAATTTTGTTCTGTTTTCAACCTTGGCTAGGGAATTTTTGTGCTCATTTTCTAACCATATCTGCTATCTCTAATACTCGTAATATATTCTCGGATAGTCAAAATGGTCTCGAATCCATTATACCTAATGAGAATTGGCAGACCGCACCTGCCTCTCAGGTGTTCACCAAAAGAAAAAAAAAAAAAAAAGGCCTTCAATGAGAAATACTTTACGGAAGCGCAGTTCAAAAAAGGCACATATTCCCAAGCTGTATCGCAGGGTATTCGCTCTCCACTTCACATACTCCTTTCGTCTGAGCTGAAAGCGGTGGGGGGAAGAGAGAGAGAGAGAGAGAGAGAGAGATGGGAGAGGGGAAAGGATCGAGCTTGGTACACCTCGTGGTCATCGTCCTCAGCCTCGTTGCCTTCGGGTTCGCCATTGCCGCTGAGCGCCGCAGGAGCACTGTAAGCCCTCACTGAGTGAACACTTTTGTTTTTTTTTTCACCACACTGGCTGCTTGAGATCAGAGCCAGATCTGCTGCGTATTGTTGTTGTTCTTCGCTTAATGAGCTAGGCTTTTGCTTGGTCTAGTGGGTTATGTACTTGCTTAGTGATTGTTCTAGAGTACTGGGTTAAGTTGCATTTTGGACGTGGTTTTGTGCTTGGGAAAGGTGTTTCTTGGTGGATCTTCTGCTAGTTGGGTAGCATTTGGTGTGCTTTGTTAGGGTGTGTGGCTTGAGTTTACTGAGATTTACTCCTGCTTTTGCTGATATTTATGAATTGTCTCTGATATTTAATTGTTATGGTTGGGTAGCTTTTTTTTTTTTCGAGTTGTTTGCTCTGGTGGAGTTTCCTTAAGCTCCACAGAGGAAGTCTGGAGTACATTTTGGGGTTTTAGATGAGTTCCATTTTAGCGTCAGACAAACATGATTTATGTTACTCTAAGATGGTGGAATGTAGTGCTTGCTCTCCTGTCGTTGAGTTCATCACACAACACTTGGAAAGACCAGTTTGCTAGAAGGAATGGTCATCCTGTGTGATGATATGGTTATAGTGCGGCCTCTATGATATTTGAAGGAATGCTTTTATTTATCATGAATAATGACCTCCGAAGTCGTGTATTTAGCATCAATATAAATTCTAATGATCCTTGCTGGAATTATAAAATATCCCTTTTTGAATAAATCTGCGATTTGATTTATATGACATTGTACCTTCTTGCGAAGTTTAAGACATTTATGAACTGAAACAGGGCTCTTTTACTGGTCCACTTGTTCTTAAATAGGTCTCTCTCAGTAAGGACCCAGATTATACATCTTGTACAACTGCAAGATGCTTGCACTGTTTTCTTCTCATGAAAGTTGACTATTATATTGTTACAAGCAGCAGTGCTGTCCATTGCTTCCTTTTGTGTGATGGCAATAGAATTAGTTTCAAACCTTTCTTTGGTTGGTTTTGGAAAGATCTCTGATCAATAAATCACTATCCTTGATCCTTCATGATCAAGCTTCACTGCCTTCACTAGAGACTCTAGGTTATCTAGGTGGCCATAAAAAAGAGAGAGAAAACAACCACAATATTTCATGCCTTACCAAGAGAGCGATTCATGATAACAATAAAGTCATAAGAGCAACTCTTTAGAATGAAATTCTTTCATGTCAAATGGCTAAGGAGGATTGTCCACGCTAGCATTATGTGATCAACTTGTGAAGGACCTCCCTTAGTTGTGGGATAGATAATACTGTTGGGTGTGGAGCTTAATTATGTTGAACCTTAGGCTTGCAGATTGAAATCCGCGGTTGAGTTGGTAGGGGGTGTGGGGGGCAGCGCCCCCTGCACATAAGGAGGGGGTTCGAGGGTGTGCCCTCGATAAATTTTTTTCAGGGCTACATGTGTAATTTCCTATTACTATGACGTCCTAGTTCTCTTCTATATAAAGGGGGCAACCATCTGTAACATGATATACTTTGATCTCGGGAGTAGAAAAAAATTCTAATACGGCCATTAACATAGGTAACTTGTTGAACCATGTAAATCATTGTTTTCTGTGTATGCTTGTTTATTTCCTTCTTCCCTTCTCCTCTAGATCTTGTAGAGATATCCTTTCCTAATAACTGGTATTAGAACGTTTGGTTCAAGAGGAATAGTGGGAGCGATGACAAAGGATGACAAAGTCAGAATCAAAAAATTCAATGGCAAAGTTTTCGATTTCTGGAAAATGCAAATAGAGGACTATTTCTATTAAAAAAAGTTGCATGAATTGCTATTGGGGAAAAAGCCAGAAGGAATGGAACAAGAGGCTTGGAATCTGTTAGATTGTCAGGCACATGGTATGATCAGATTGATGTTAGGGAGGAGTGTGGCGTTCAACATCGTCAAAGACAGTAGACTTGATGAAGGCGTTGTCAAATATGTACGAGAAGTCATTGACTTTGAATAAAGTACATTTGATGCGTCGTTTATTTAATCTTAAGATGTCAGAAGGAGGACGCATTGCAAAACACATCAATGAGTTCAACGTAATTATAACTCAATTGAGTTCGGTGGTGATCATGTTCGATGATGAGATCAGGAGATTGATTTTGTTATCATCACTACCAGAAAGTTGGTCTGCAATCGTGATTGGGGTTAACAATTCGTTAGGTAATGCAAAATTGAACTTGAATGACATCTGAGATCTAATTTTGAGCGAGGACATTCGTAGGAAGGAATGCAGAGACTCTTCAGGATCTGCTTTAAGCATAGAAAGCAGAGGAATGAGTCAATATCGTAGTCAGAATCAAATCTATGGTAGATCTAAGTCTAAGGGGAAGGGCAAGAATTGCAAAAACATCGTCTATTGGAACTACAAGAAGAAAGGTCACTTCAGCAATCAGTGCAAGGCATCGAAGAATCACAATTCAGTGCAAGGCATCGAAGAATCACAATTCAGTGCAAGACATCGAAGAAAAAGAATAAGAATCAATCAAGGATGATGATTGTGCAAACTCAATTAGTGAAGACATTGTTGATGCTTTAGTTTGCTGCGTCGACAGTCCTATTGAGTCGTGGATTATGGACTCGAGTGTGTCGTTTCACTTTATCAATCGTTGGGATTTGTTACATAACTATGTTGCAATAAAAAATGCAAGACTCTATCTTGTTGATGATAGTTGTTTGGATATCGTGGGCAAGAGTGAAATTCACACAAGGATTGAAAATGGACTATGAAAACTGTAAGAAGTTAGGCATGTTCCAGATCTTATAAGGAACTTGATCTCCATGGGTTAGATTGACAATGAAAGATACACAACAGTATTTGAAGGAAGACAATGAAAAGTAATCAAGGGTGCTATGGTTGTGCATGAGGCAAGAAGATAGGCACTTTGTACTTGACACTAGGACAAAAGGACACCATCGCAGTTGTTGATTGTTCAGTTGATTCAAAACTATAGCATAGGACGTTTGTGCACATGAGTGAAAAGAGAATGAAGCTATTGACGTCAAAAGGAAAAATACCAAATATGAAATCAATGGATGTAGGTCTTTATGAGGACTACATCTATGACAAATATAAGAGAGTTAGTTTCTCAAAGTCTGTAAGAATGTCAAAGGTAGAAAAGTTGGAGTTAGTTCATAGTGATGTACGGGGATTAGCTCTTGTAAAATTCCTTGGAGGCTCATGCTATTATGTCACATTCATTGATGACTCCATTAGAAAGGTATGGGTTTATTTTTATGTGTTTGCTACTTTTAGAAGGTGGAAGCTGAGGTGGTAAATCAAATTTACTAGAAAGTGAAGAGTTTGATGTCTGACAATGGTGGAGAGTATGATAGGCAGGAGTTTAAAGATTTCTGTGTAAGGAATGGAATTTGAATGATTAGAACAGTCCCTGGAAGACCAGAGTAGAATGGCATTGATAAAAGAATAGGATCTTGAACGAGATAGTAAGAAACATGAGGTTGCATGCAGATTTTTCAAAAATCTTCTGAACAAATGCAATCAATACAGTAGTATATCTAATTAACCAAGGATCTTCAGTTCCTTTGGGATATAAGATCCCTGAAAAGGACTGGACTGAAAAGAAGGTAAATTAAAAGTTTTTGGTTGTATTTTCTATGTACACATAGATCCTGATGCTAGCGATATGTTAGATGTAGTGGTTAGAAAATGTTAACATGGTTGATCAAAATGGTTGATGTGAAACCGATGTTGATCTTAATATTTTGCAAATCACTGTAAGAAGTTTTTTTATTATGTTTCGTCCTTCACAATGTTGACACACCAATATTTTCCTGTCATGTGTATATTTTTTTTAATTTGTCGAAGTCCGACGTGAAACTGATGCTTAAAACCATGGTCTAACCACACAATTCACCATAAAGCAAGAGGAATTATCTTCAACAGCTTTTTCTTAGGGGCAGCATTGGTAATTTGATACTCTGCCAACCCAAAAAACGTTCAAACTCAGTGCAGGAAAAAGTTCCACATTGGTACTCTGCCAACCAAGTCTCAAAAAAGTCCAGGTCCTGTCTCTGTCTGTTGCAATTGTTTGTATGTTATTCACACTACCTATCTATTTTAGTAATCAAACATTCAATTTGTCCTATCACCATCTGTAGAATGAGCACAGGCTTGGGAAAAAAACTGCACTTTATCTATGAAACATGGGTACTTCTAGACCCCTATCATATCTGAATTGGATGCCAATACTTACCAGATACTACTGGAACATATCGGATACCCCACATTATGTATCCTTTTTTTAAAGTTATGATTAAATGTTGGATATGTGCAGATACACCATGTTGTTGATCGCATGTTGTGGGACTCAGGCACTGTTGTTGTTGCTTTTGTGGATACTTCTGATACTATCATATACGTTTGGAAGACATGTCACTTAGTGGTCAATTAGCAAACCTTTACTTAATAATATGGAATTGCTTACTTAATTTCCCTAAGTTATAAGTATTACAAATATTATATTTTCTATGGTACTGACATTATGTTAATTCTCCTTTATAAAAAGGTATTGTTTTAACTTTTAATTCTTTCATTTCAATGAAATCTACAAGTTTATTAATTTGATGAATTTGTCATTCTTTTTTGAGATAAAAATATTCTATATTAGTAAATAATTAATCTTATGTTACAAATATAGACGACATAAAAGAGGAAACGTTATATACAGAATTGTAAAGTAAATCAAGAGAATAAAAGCAATAGACTATCTGTCAAACCACATGTTTATTGCTATCTATAGCATATTATTCACTCTCCCTCAAACTGAGTGGGATACAATCTGTTTGCGAACCAAGTAGTCATGCTGAGATTTCAATAAGGACTTGGTGAAGATGGTATTTGTTCCTTTGATGATACATGAGGAAGAGAAATGATACATTGTTCGGATTTCTCACGAACAAAGTGACAATCTACTTCGATATGTTTTGTCCTCTCGTGAAAGATTGGATTACTAACAATTTTAGCTGCAATCTCATTATCAGTTTATCACAGAACAAAGGGGTAGGAGTATTGATTTTGATATCAAAATCAGCAAGAAGCCTTTGCAACCACGTGATCTTACCAAAAGCAGCAGACATGGCTTGATACACTGATTCAGTAGAAGATTTATATACAGTTGGTTGCTTCTTAAATTTCTGAGAAAGCAAGGAGCTACCCAGGAAGATGCAATACCCTGTAGTTGATCTATGTGTGTCTGGACACCCAGCTAATCAGCTTCTGCGTATGCTCTTAGTTACAAAGTAGACTTCTTATGGTAGGTGATCCCCATTGTTGTTGTGCAACATAAATACTGAATTATTCAGTGCAATCTTTTTGGATCTGCAACAAACTGACTTACAATATGGACTGCATGAGTGATGTCAGGTCAAGTTACTGTCAAGTAAACTAAGCCTCTGACTATCTTCCTGTAAAGTGTTAAATCAGCAATAGGTTTCCCATCTAACTTGCTATATTTCAAATTCATCTCGAGAGGAGTATACACTTGTTTTACCATCTGTGAGTCCAACCAAGTCAATCGGTCCATATATATTTTTTGACTAACAAAGAACCCATAAGATTGCTGTGAGTTCTTCAGTCCAAGAAAGTAGGTTGCAAGACCCAAGTCCTTCATTTTAAAAGTTTGTTCCAACACCTTTTTTAAGTTTCAAACACCTTGGTCATCATCACCGGTGATTAATAGATCATCACATAGAATAATACAAAGACTCGCCTATGTGAAGATGAGGAAATGAATAAGGAGTGGTCATTGTGGCTTTGGAAAAATCCGACATTTTGGAGGACACTCTTGAATCTAGAGAACCATGCATGAGGAGTATGTTTTAGTCTGTATAGTGCTTTACGAAGCTTTCAAACCATATTTGTTGAAGTTGGGTACCCTGGAGGAGGTTTCATGTCTTGATCTTGGGGTTATTGATGACCCACTTGGATGGAGACTAGCTATTGGAATAGTCTCATGTTGGAAAAAGTGAAGATAAGACTTAATAGTTATGTATAAATAGATCCTTTCATTCATTGTTAATTGGTTTTGAGTTGGATGTCTGTATTTTTAACATAATATTAGAGCCAAAAAGAGGTTCAAACGAATCCAAATTCACACACATCTACCATGTTCAAAAGAGATAGTTGTTGGACTTAAAAGTGACCACAAGTAAAGAGGAGTGTTGGAATAGTCCCACATTGAAAAAAGTGAAGACAAGACATGATTATATATAGATAGGTTCCTCCACTCATTGTCAATCAGTTTTGAGTTGATTTTTAGCATTACCCATTAGGGGGCCTATCGATATCACCACCTTTCAGTAAGTTTTGCAGGTATGTTGACCATAGGAAGTAATTCTTCCCATCAAGCCTGACAGTCATTCGATGATGTGAACTCATGCTCTTCAAAGCACAGGATTTGTCCCAAAGAGTGTTGATTGGATCAACACTAAAAAAAAAAAAAATCTGCTGGATGAAACAATAAGAGACCAAAATCACTTGATCAAAGTGAGGGGGTGAAAAACCCTAGAGCAGGATCAGCTCTGGTACCATGTTAATAATCTCTAGAGAAGATGGAAAACATAATTGATAGTGACAATCTGGAGAATAAAAACAATAGACCATCTGCCAAACCACATGTTTATTGCCATCTATGGCATATCAGTCACTGACAATCTGGTATCTGTATCTGTACTTCTTAGTATAGACATGACATTTCTTTAGAAAAAGACATGGATGCTATCCATATCGTGTCTTACCCATATCTGGTACCTGTATCTGTACTTAGTATATACAGGACATTTCTTGAAAAAACAAGGCATGGATGCAGCAAGGACACTGAGACATCAGACAAAGATGTTTAGATATACTACATAGTAATGGTATTAAACAGAGAAGAGGGATATTAGCATGGTACAAAGTAGAATAGACAAAGATGTTTAGATATACTACATAGTAATGGTATTAAACAGAAAAGCGGGATATTAGCCTGGGTACAAAGTAGAATAAAAGAAATGTAACTGAAATGAATGAAGATGGAATTATAGAAAAATGGAATGCATATCTGGGTTCATCTCCTAGTGTATTGATGTTAGTCATCCCTAGTGTTGTTACCGTTGATAGCTTAAATGTTAAGCTTCATGCAACTAAATTAAAAAGTTTCTTTGAGCGGCAATACATTTATTTTACTTATTACTAGAGTTGTTTGTGATGACCCATTACAGCTATATATAAAACCTGCATATTTTGTATGTTTTAATTGGGTAATATGGCATAATATTTGCTCTGAGGATGGTAATATTGTACCTTGTTTATTGCCATCTATAGCATATCAGTCACTGGCAATCTGGTATCTGTATCTGTGATCTTAGTATAGACATGACATTTCTTTAGAAAAACGACCTATGGATGCTATCCATATCGTGTCTTACCCATATCTGGTACCTGTATCTGTACTTCTTAGTATCTACATGACATTTCTTGAAAAAAACAACACATGGATGCAGCAAGGACATCGAGACATCAGACAAAATTTGTTTAGATATACCTATATAGTATTGGTATTAAACAGAAAAGAGGGATATTAGCATGAGTACAAAGTAGAATAAAAGAAATGTTACTGAAGGAATGAAAATGGAATTATAGAAAAATGGAATGCATATCTGGGTTCACGTCCTATTGTGTTAATGTTAGTCACCGCTAGTGTTGTTACCGTTGATAGCTTAAACGTTAAGCTTCATACAACTAAATTAAAACTCTAAAGTTTCTTTTTGCGGTGATACATTTATTTTAGTTATTATTAGAGTTGTTTGTGATGACCCATTACATTTATATATAAAACTTGCATATTTTGTCGGTTTTAATTGGGTAATATGGCGTAATATTTGCTCTGAGGATGGTAATATTGCACCTTGTTTTCATATGTTACTTGGTTGTACGGAGTGGAGGGATACTTACTTTGATCCTGTTCAGCTCTTGGTAACCTCTATAGAAATAGTTAGAAGTTAGAACAACGTGGATATTGTAGAGAGTCACTCATTCGGCATGTGCCAGAGGACCAAGAGAGAGGAATGGAGCAATTGGAAGCTGTCATTTGCACCCAAGATTTAGTCTTCATCTCATTATACACTTTTGTTTAATTTTTGTGTTTAGACATTGGTTAGTAAAGCAGTTTTGTATTTCATACTTATTATAGTAAAATATTTTACCAGCACTATATATTCTGATAACCCGGCCTTGTAGTCTGATACATGAAACCATACCCAACTTGGAGCAATACTACTGTCAGAGTTGCTTGGTATTTTCTTTGACATACCGGAAAATGTGCCATCTATATGATATCACATGCGTGATGTGTACTTGGTTCTGTACAGTAGCAATATGTAGACATGGATGGGGGACACTGTGCAACCTTGAGCAATTGCATACACTGTATGGATAAGTGAATGAGCAATATAACAGTATATTTGCTGTAAAGAAGAAGGTTAGTCACTTAGTTGCCTTTGAAAACTTTAAGAGTAACCTGAACAATGCTGCAGTACTACTTTTGAAGAACTCCGGAATGCTCTACTTGAAGCTGGAAGAGTATCAGTTCCCAAGTAGAAAGTACATAATGCTTCAACAGTCTCCATATATTTTTAACCTTCTGAACATAGATGAATGTATGTTTTTTCAAGTAGTTTTCTGAACAAAAGAGTAGTTTTTGAAATAGACCAACATATTTAAATATGAACCTGCCAAACAAGGAAAAAATCTAGAGACTGACAGAAAATTATATTTGTAGTATCCTTTTGATTGTTGGGGAGAAATTCACTGTGTGGTGTTTGTCATACCAGGGACGCTCATTAGGTACATTACTTTCTGGTTATGGTGAGACCAATTTGTTTTATTGATTTCATGATGGGAATTCGAAATTCAAGATGTTGCCTGGTTCATGAAACATTGTGGATAACATTCCATGATCCCTACCTTTCAAAAAAAATAAAATCCATAATCTCTTGTAGGTGAACTTGAAAGCATCTTATTAAAAATATTTTTGGTTGTGTGGATGTTGATAGACTAGCATTTTCTTGCTACTATATTTTTATTTACAAAATTTATCGTGCCTGGATTTATCAATTACTCTTGTTTATGATTAAAAGATGGAAATACGGTAGATTGATTTCCAAGTGAAAATTCCTACTTCTGCATGGGCTGTTAGAAGCAAAGCGCAATGATGAGAATCATGATGATCTTTAGAGATTTTATACTCTTGGATTTATCATGTCATGTGTATTTAATGCCTAAAATATACATGATGTAATGATGTTCTCTTATAAAAACAGAACGACGCCTGAATAATGAAAGATAAAACTGTTTATATCATGTATGCTTATGGAGTTCCTTATTCTTATCCATTTGATTACTTTCTTTTTCTATCTCAATTAGCTAATTGAGAAACAAGCCGCTTTACATGTTTCTATTTTCTGCATTATGCTTGCATTAAACGTTGTTTCAGTAAAGTCATCATACTGGTGTACAAAAGTATTTTCTACCCTGTTGAGAGTAACTTGTGAATGTTGCATTCCTTGCTGTACTTAATCCACACACCTGTTTCTGTCCTTTTGCTTCCTTTTTCATTTAGAACACTGATTGCTGCTGGCTGAACAGGGTGTGACAGTTCCAGATCCGGCAACAAATACTACATATTGTGTGTATGACTCAGATGTTGCCACCGGCTATGGTGTTGGTGCTTTCTTATTTCTATTATCAGGTCAATCAGTAGTCATGGTTGTCACTAGGTGCATGTGCTTTGGGAAACCTTTAGCCCCAGGTAGTAGTCGAGCTTGGTCCATCATATACTTTTGTTCTTCCTGGTGAGCTCTATTTTAGATATTCTTTACATTATAATGCCACCGAATGGTTGTGATTCTTCAGACTCTGGGAATTATTTTAAACTATGTTACTGTTCGCAGGCTGACTTTCTTAATAGCAGAGGCATGCTTAGTTGGTGGTGCAGTAAAGAATGCTTATCATACCAAGTACAGGCACATGATTTACGCTCAAAACTGGACATGTGAATCGCTGCGAAAAGGGGTATTCATTGCAGGAGCTGTGTTTGTGGTTTTCACGATGATTCTCAATGTCTACTACTACATGTACTTCACCAAGGCTACAAGCCAAGCTGCACGGAAAAACAACCGAGCAAATGCAAATGTGGGTATGACTGGTTACCCTTGAGTCGATCTGCTGAAGCTCCCGCTTTACCTACCTTGTATTAGAGTCGAGGTTTTAGTAAATTTTTGTGAAATTATATTGACTCGTGTAAAAGTTATGCTTTGAGTTAAAAAGTCCTGTGAAGTTTAATTGGGAACCCAACTACTATTAAAAAGTCCTGTGGCGCTAAAGATTGTCTAGGTTATGGAAATTGTATAAACACGACTTCATCATAGCTAAATGCAACTTATCAATCTTTTTTGGCTTCAGTATCTCTTTGCAATTTTGACCCCTTGAATGGCAGCAGGGCGTCTGGACTCCAAACAGAATACTAGAATTTCTACTGTCATTGAGTATTCAATTGAAATACCATAAGATGGTTGCACGCTGAATTTTTGAAGAAATGGGAGTAAAATGCCATCTGAGTTTCATCCGAATTCCAAACGACTGTTTTTTGTGGCAGTCTTCACTTTATCTGTTATTAGAATTGGCAAGAGGATGCCCTTGATGTCAATTGATTTCATGTTCTGTTCGGTCTTGCCAAGGGTTTCCTTTTAGATGTTTTGTTAGTACTGATGAACGATATTCTGGCAAGTAATCATAAGGTATATTTTTTCTTTATTCCAAAAGAATAATATACATCCTCTTTTATAAAGAGAGGTGGAGAATTAGTTACAAAAAAGGAATCTTTCTAAAAGACTCTAGAATAAAGAAGAAACTACAATAACTAATCCTTATTAGCCTATGATGATTAGGATAAATATGATTATTAGGTTTAATACACCCTCATAAGTGTAACTGGGGTTCAACGACATTAAGTTTGTCACGTAAATGGGTAAAACACCTCATGGTAAGAGGCTTAGTGAGAACGTCAATCAATTGATCAGTCAAGCATATAAAACGAACATCAAGAAGATGTGCTACATGTTCTCGGACAAAATGCATATCAAGCTCAACGTGTTTGGTCCAAGCGTGGAAGATTGGGTTGGCCGTTAAGTAAGTGGCGCTAAGATTATCACACCAGTCTCGACGGAACAGTGGAAGAGATGCACAATTCCTGGAGAAGCATGCTTAGCCATGCAAGGTCACATGTAGTATCTTCAAGTGCTTGGTATTCCGATTCAATGCTAGAACGGGCAACAGTAAGTTGCTTCTTCGAGTGTCAAGAGACAATATTGGGTCTTAGAAAAATGCAGTATCCACCATGAGATCGCTAATCGTCTGAGACATTAGCCCAATCAGCATTGGAATATGCCTGTAGTTGGAAATCCACAATCGACTGGAGAAGATTACCAAACTGAAGCGTGCCTTTGAGGTAGCGAAGAATCCTCTTCGCAAAGGTTTCAGGCCAAAACTTCCTGGAAAGATTGGCACGAGCAAGAAGAGTAAGCCTGGAGTCAACAATGTGGCGATGGTGACGTTCAACAATCCTGTTTTGAGAATGAGCACGTGGACAAGAGAGCCTGTGAACGATGCCATGTTTCTAAAGAAAAGGTTTAAAAGCAATAAACTCCCTACTACCATTAATTTAAAGGGATATAAGAGATTTATTGAATTGCTTTTCCACTTCAATCTTAAACTATTTGAATACATGTAGAGCCTTAGATTTACAATGTAATGGAGACAACTAAGTGTATTTGGAAAAAGCATCTACAAAGCTAATGTAATATCGGTAGCCATCCAGAGACGTGATAGGGTAAGGTCCCCAGAGATCACTAAAAACCAGTTCTAAGTGGTAGAGGTGAAGTGGGGTAGCTTATGTGATTTCCCAAGGTAGCAAGCAGGACACGTTGGAAGCGAAGAGGAAGACTACGACTGTTGGTGACGTTAGAGCATAGAGTGTGTCACTTGAAAATTGGGGGGGCCCAACCGTTTATGCCAAATAGTTGAAGAAGTCTATTCACCAACAAGGACATATAATCCAGCAAATGGAGGTGCTCCACTCCTTACGAGAAGAGCAAATAGCTCATCCTTAACCAGTCCTCGATACATGATTTGGTGAGACTTTCGATCCTTAATGAGGAAGTGAGTGTTATTAGCCATATCTTGATTTTAATGATAACAAAAGACTAATGTGTTTTATGAAAATATTTCATAGCTCATATATGCAAAGAAGACCATTGAAGATCTTAGAAGATTCAAGCATAAAAAGAAAGACATTTGAAGAAGACAGAGACCTACGTGCCACCAAGAAGAATTCAAGATGAAGGAAAAGGAGAAGAAAAATTAAATAATATTTGTAATTATTTTGATGTAATTTTCTATTTATTCATGTATCAAGGAACTTGTAATAATCTCTCAAAACCAACCATTCATTGAAAAACATTCATTATAAGACTAAAAGCATGTTCGGTATACCAAAATATATGCAGATTAGAAAAATCAGAAAAGAAACTCAGAATGGCATACCGAATCAGAGATTTTCGGCATACCGAATTATTTTTGGTATACTGAAATGCTTGACCGTTGCACATTTTGATCAATCATTTTGATTTCGGCATAACGAATCAGTAGCTGTTGCTGAACGTTAAAGAGACGTTTGACACATTCTTATGCACATGTTTTCCTATAAATAGGCCTCCATTCTTCACCTATGAATCACCAATACTTTCTACTCACATAGAGCTTCAAGCTACTCAAATTTCCAAGTATTCCACTCTTATTTCATTAGAAAAACTTCCAAGGCAAGAGTGCTCCATTTTCATCCATCCACTTAGCCAAATTGAGTTTGAGAGATTGTAGAAAAAGAGTTGTAAAATTCAAGTGTAAATGTTCTTCTCCGGATTGAGAGAAGGAAGCCGCGTTTCTTGCAGAGCTTAGTGAGGATTCGTCAAGGGTGTACGACACGATCTTGGCCCAGAACAAGATCAGGTTAGTGAACTAAGCTGATCTAAGCTGGGGAGGCTGAACCACTATAAATTTACTTGTGTGTATTATTGTCTTTCATCCCCTTTCTTTGTATGCTTTGTTTTGACATCAAATTTCCTAGCTATATTCAAAATACTAGTTATTTGCTTAAAATCGTGTAAATTGACAAACAAACCTTGAAATTGGATAATTACTCATTAATCACTATTCACCCCTTCTAGTGAAAGCCTAAAGATCCTAACAGTGAATAGCAAAGAAAATGAAATAAACATTATTGTCCATATAGAATTGGCAAACGGAGAGAAGATTCTTATGTGAATGAGGAATAACAAGTATATTGTTCATGGAATAATTCTTATGTTTGGAATGAAGTGTTGTAAAGCCAAGGTGGGAAATGTGAAGACCCATACCATTTTCGACAGTGAGTGTGTTCAAGCCATGGTATGGAGTAGAGATTGATAGATTACACAGATCATTAGTTAGGTGAGTAGTAGCCCTTGTGTTAGGATACCAGATACTATCTGTAGGTGTGGTCGACAATGTAATAATAACATGAGCTTGAGAATGCCGAGGAGGGTGATAAGTGGCAGGGAATTGATGAACGTCAAGGCATTTGAAGCAGTTGATGGTAAGATGGCATGTGTGTGAGCAAATCTGACAGACCAGAGAGGTGTTGTGACAACCCTAACCACGACCACCTCCTCCACCACGTTGAGGAGAGCCACAACCACCTCCTTGATAATTGCTGGCCCCTTGAGAGGTCGATCGATTTTTTTTGTCATGACACGGACGAGGCTGACTTCGTTGGCGACATGAGCAGTGGGAGGATCCTCCAAAAAATGTTGTTGTTGCAAATGAAGCTCATGATTAAAGAGTAGACCTTGTAGATCAGGGAGAGAAAGAGCTTCGACACGCGTCGTAATAGAGACGACGAGAGACTCATAGGTTGGTCCGAGACCATCCAGAATGAAGAGGCATATCTCCTGATCAGAGACTACTTTGCCAGAAGCAGACAAGGCATCATAGATGGAGATAGCATGGTTTAGATATTCTTCCATCGGCTTGTCTCCTTTCTGCAAGTTTTGAAGTTCAAATCTGAGTTGGAGAATACGAGCTGCTGATTTTGAAGCAAACATATGATGGAGGGTGGTCCACACTCCATGAGAGGTGGTTTGAACAACAACATGGGGAAGAACAGGCTCAGAGATAGAAGCCAAAAGCCAATCATGAGTAAGTTCTCTTGTTACTCCCATTGCTGAAGGGTAAGTCCAACTTTGGTGGAGGTAGTAGATGAGGAAGATGGAGGAGATAGGAGAGAGGAGGATGAGAGAGAAGTAGGAGGTGGGAGAGACATATTGACAAACCCAAAGAGATTGTATCCTTGTAGCACGACAGAGAATTAAGCATACCATAGAAGATAGTTCTTCTGATCAAACTTGATTGGAACGAGGTTGAGGAAGTGTGATGTAGAAAAGCTAGAAATAAGAGGAAGTGAAAGTGGATAAGTAGGTGAAACAATAGAGGAATTGTCATAGATAGTCATGACTGGAGGCGAAACAATAGAAAGAAGAAAAGGAAAGTTGGAACAGTGACCACAAGGAAGAGGAAGGGAAAAAAGAAGAAGAAGAGGACGAAGAAAGACACAAGTCATTTATACTCTCATATCATGATGAACAATATTCTGGCAAGCAACCTTTAGATGTATTTTTCCTTTATTTCAAAAGAATGATATACATTCTCTTATACAGGAGAGGAAGAGAATTAGTTGCAAAAAAGAATCTTTCTAGAAGATTCTAGAATAAAGAAGAAACTACAACAACTAATTCCTCATTAACCTATGATAATTAAGATAAGTATGATTATTAGGTCTTATAAGTACAAAGGTTATAGTTATGGATACATCAGCAATGCCAAACAGATAATAGGTATGCCAAGTAGTTGGCTGTGTGGGTCTTATGAACTGAAGATGACAAATTACGTACGAATTCATGGTTCTTGCGACCACCGTGAGGATGACAGGATGAGGTGACAATAGATCATCCATGCATGGAATACAATGTGAATTCTCAAAAGAGTATTCTGTTAGGTATACAAAATTAAGAACTAGTATCTCTCCTTCCCCAGCATCATCAGCGACTGACAGAACTTCTCAAACTCCCACACACATCAAACGACGCAAAAATGGTGAAGCGTCGCAATTCACGTCACAGGATGGTGTCAAACTCAGAAACACACAACACAAAGAACCAAACCCCGTAATGGCACTCATTTTAAATAGGATCCATCAATGTACGATCGTTTATATTTTTTTGGGTTTTTTTGATGCTGATTAGTACCATGTTTTCACGTTAACATAGTGGTATCTACTTAATGCTAATACTACACAACACACAGGCCTCTGAATTCTGATCCCCGGCATCTTCGGGTCTCCGACCGACCTCTTCTCCACGTCACAAGTCCTTTCATTTATTCAAATTTCCATTTTTATATTCAAAGCTTCAAGGAAGCTCTGCAGCTCTAACATAAACAAATGGGCGCTAGCTAATGGTTTGCGTACATGTGAGAGTTCAGAAGATTTGGTCGTTGACTAGTGCTATTTTGTAGCATGTGCATGCATGTGGTTCAGAGGTGACCATATCAAACTTCATGGTCAGAAGACATGCAGTTCGACATTTGGAGTTCACCGTTTCTTAAACATGTGAATGTAAAATGCAGATGGACAACAGAAAAAAGGAAATTACAGTTGTTGTGAGGAGTCCACACAAAATTGGCCAACTGGAGCAATACCCTTGTAATAAGTGTGGTAGTTTAGATTACACAGATTTTTTTTCTTTTTGGAAAACGAGATTACAGAGAATTTAATTGATGAAATCAAGCATCCTTGCTTTTTTCCCTTTTTTTTTTTATAGCCAAGAACTCTTTCACGCTAAAGTGAACAACTAGGTGACAACGAAGGATAAATCTAAGCATACACTCCCAAGAAATAATTATCCCAAATTTGAGATCTCAGAGTAACACCCCCAGAGAGTACCTTGTTTTAAAATATTGAAGTTTACAAGGTAGAACCATGTCTGCAAAGATGTTAATTTGATTCCCATTCCAAACAGCTACAGGACAAAGTCTTGAACTCTGACCCTGATTACAACTACATGTTCCAAGAAAAAGACTGAAAAACATGAGAATTGGAGGCTATATATGCTTATATTATTACTAGAAGATTAAATATTATACTGGTACCAAGGAAATGAGATACAAGAAACTAGTTTCCCATGCTTTGACGTCACAGACTTATGAAATTATCACCCGCAGGCGTTACATTAGAGATGGGTTTGCACTCTAGAATTCCATGTCTTTTCGTTTGTTTCAGAAGTTGCTTATCGTCTACTCTAGTGAGTTGTGACTAAAAGCTACGGTAAAGTTGAAAAAAATCCATCACTAGAATCTAATGATTTCCTTTCGGGGATACCCATCAAGCGTTTACGATTTGTTTGTTGTCTTTCTGGTCTTAAAAGCGCATTCTAGACATGCCAACTCATTCATGGTTTTATTCTTTCATCTTCCAGTTCAGCAGTAGGAACCATCATTATCAAAGCAGTCATTTCAACCTGGTACCACACAACAGTCAACTAATTGAAAATAAAATAAAGTAAAATTCCCTCATCCAATTTTTTGGTAAAGATGACATGTTGGATTGTAAAATATTAAAGCATCAAAAAAAGAAAAGAAAAAGAGGAGCCGACAAAAATGCATGAACGTTCCTGAAAATTGGTAAAAATCAATCTAAAAATGTGATGATAAGCTCACAATATCTAGAGAGAGCAGGACAAACTACTACACCATGTGCAATACCAACCAGAACTCAATTACTCTGTTATAAAGGCTGAACTTGGATGTCTTCGATATTGTGTCTTGGGAACTTCATCTTGGATACGTTTGACAAGAGACGGACGACGTTCCGAGGCTCTGGATTAATGAAACACACAGACCTTCACAAGAAAAGCAAAATCTTTACAAAAAGCTTTATCTGATAAGAAAATCTTTACAAAAGTGCTTTCCTTGTTTCAGAATTGATCTTATTCGAGAATACGTCAGAGAAATCTGTTTGGATGCTACCACCACCCCAATAACCCATTGAAGGAAAAAGATGGAATTGGACAGTGGACACTTCTAAAAAGTTCAAAAGGTATTGGTCGCAAATCATCCAGAAGAAAGTGGAGGGGAAAAAAAAAAGGTTAAGAATGATCTATTTCAGGACAAAAAGGGCGTCCCGTACAATTATCAACTCGTGCTGCAGAAAGCCATCCTATGTATTCTAAAGAATGATTTTTTCTGTATGTCTTTTTATTTTCATTTTATTATAAATCGATCCTCACGTTTCACAAAAAAAAATTCACACAATTTGTTATTCGTAGTTTATTTTAAATTCTCCCAGACGTTGACTACAACTGTTAAAAAGAAATTTTCACCTTGCGTAACTCATTTCCTTTCCATTTCAACATCTAAACCTCCACCCCCTTAATCTCCAATACCCACACCATCTCCAGCCTCAGTGGTATTGAAAACTATGACAACGCCCCCATCCCAGAAGAGGGTTTATCTCATCATTACAGAAATAATACTTTCAAATATCCTCATAAAGACATAATTACCATAGTCTCAAACATTAACACAATAGGTGACGGAAATGACTAATAGGATGGAATTTAAAATAAACTACAAAAGCAAAGGTGTTTTAATCTTCTTTTTTTTATTGAAATGAACGAATTGATTTTTAATAAAATAACAATAGAAAGCTATATATTATATATATAAATTACTCCATTCCGGAGAACACGGAAAAAGTTAGAAAGAATGTCATTATCTTATTAATAAGTAAACAAAAGACAACAAGAAAACCATGCTAAAAACTAGGAATTTAATGGGTGAAAACACACACAGTGGTCTCATCTGCATCAGTAGCTTTCTAGCAGAAGCAGAAGAAGAAGCAACAATATCACTGGTTTTGGGAAAATGCACACTACAAGTCTCACCCATCCAATAAGACCAAAATCTCAAATTTGCTGCACCATCTATTTATTTTCTTCAACATAAGCAAGCAAGCAAACAATTTGACAGTTATGTCCACAAACAAAAAGAAAAACAGTTGAAAATGAAAAATGGTTAGATTCTTAGAAACTTATGGATCAATTAATTAACTGGTAGTGGGAGGCCATTCATGTGCAGGAACAGTATGAGTTGCTGGATTAGTAGGTGAAAAACAACAAAGGAACTCGGCAGTTTTCAGCATGCAAACATCACATGGTTCTTAAACAGGACTCTGTATCAAGCACAGTCAAGAATCTCGTCAATTACACCCCCACCCCCATATTCCCCAAACAAGGAGCTAGCTAGTTCCTCAAACAGCATCAACATCGTCAAACCAATATCATGCAGTGCCAGTGTGGCTCTAATAATTAATAACAAACTTAGAGATTCTCCTAATACAAAGCCCTCTTCCCTTTTTTTTTTTCCTTTCTTTCTTTGTAGTCTCAACAACTAAACACTTGCTGTACCTACAGAATATAATTAATCAACATACCTTTCATCAATGTTCTCAACGATTCATCCAGAAACCAAAAACCATCTTGCCCTTCTCCTTGCTCTTCACCGTCAGCATCATCACAAGCTGCCCAAAATACCCCGGGTGAACAGCAGCAGAAAACGGGGGGTGTTTCGGGTAAGAAAAGCAAGCCGCCAACTTTCCCTCTCTTTCACCGCTCTCTTCTCTATCTGTTATGGAGCGGATCCGGGCAACTCGGCACCCTCCTCTTGCTGTCGACTACGCCGCCACCTCCACCTGCCCATCTGGGTCCAACCGGAAACGGCCTCCGACCAAGTAACACTCTTCTTTCTCCGGAGACGCCTTCTCTGCCATCCGACCCTCGGCTCTCCGGAAACATCCGAATTGCCACAGCTCCACAGCTGAAAGGGCAGGCCCAGACAAGCAGGGCGGACACGACCACCAATACCGTCATGACTAACAACGCCCTTCTTCTCCGGCAAGCCATGAAAGCGACCAGACCAACCGCATCACCGGAATCGGAGGAGAGCCCGAGTCACCAGGAGGGACGGGAGGAGCCAAACTGGTCTGTATGGTTTTGGTTTTGGAAGGTGTGTAGTCAGGAAATTACAAAGGCGGGGTGGTGTAGTTTAAGGACCCGGATTAGTTGTATCGTTTACCCCTGGAGTTTGGGAAGAACTACGAGAATGGGATTGGGGGACCGCAGACCGGACAAATGCCGTACTGGTCCGAGACACCGGTGATAGCGGGCGGTGTCTGTGCAAACATTTAAAACAAACCGACAACGTGTGTTTATGTTGCATGGTCCGACCGATGGAGACTTGAATGGCCCGTTGGCATCTGGTCAAGAAGGCCATTGTGATGTGATCATATGAAGCGTGTTGTGGTTTGGGACCATGATTATGGTTGTCGTTCACAAATCCTCACGAAGGTTTATTTATTTACACAACAAGAATGAGAAAACCCTCTGTGAATCACATCCCAGGGCATGGAAAGAAACTTTTTTACGTCAAATTACAAAAGTCTCATGGTGGGGGGCTATTCTGTTATCTAGCACACAATCTTATTCCCAAAGACAGTATGGCCTACGTGTGTGGACCTAGGTGCTTTCCTCTTGCATTGAGAGGCCAAATCACTCATTTTGTCTTGTTCCTTAAACCACAATGAGAGGTCTTAGACAGACCGTCTTCGGTTAACCTACGCTTTACAAGAAGTGAGGAGGTATTTTAGTATTTACTGCTCCCATTCTTGTGCAGTATTTGGGTAAAGACGACCCATCTCTCACTCTCTCTGCTCACTGCCTACTATTTGGTATCTCATGGAAGCAGAAGGTAATCTATGGGCCATTCAGTCGTCCCATCACGAGAAGACAGTTGGGGGCCCAAATTCGTCAGGCAGCTCAAAAGCCTCACGTCATCCTTCCTCATCTGCCCACCGTTGGATCCTTGCTGATGTGACCCAAGCCATGCCGATCGCTGTTGATCTCAATCTCGTGGACAGTGTGGACTTAATGCCGGCCCTCGTCGACCTCTCTTGCTATGATTGTAGCCGCACAATCGCTCAAATCAATCACAACTGTCCATTTCACGGCCGCAAAAGCCAAGCACCTGTTTTTTTTTTTTTAATTGGTTGATCGTGTTCTTGTCGAGTGGCCATCTCTTGAAGATTTTTTTTTCTACTGTACGTGAGTTTTGAATTTAGAAGAAAAAAAAAAGAGTTTCACTGTCTTTAACAGCAGCATGCAATTCTTTCGAGACTCAGGGCATGTGAGCCATCAACAGCATTTGATTTAGGCGTGAAGTTGTTTTATTGTTTTTGCATGTAGATACCATGCATATCATTTTTTGAATGCATGCAGGTAAGAAAGGAGGATAGTTGAAATTTTTTTTTTTTTTTGAAATCAATAGATATATATTTTTTGTTTGTAAGATTTGAATCTAAAAAAGAAGTACGAGTTCCACTTTCCTGAGAAAGATTGAAAAATTAAGAGATAATACAAACAGTGACTCCTACTTCATTTAACCTCCAAGCATCAAAACCCTTAACAACATGTGCACGTGAGAGAAGACTTTCAATTATTCCAAACACGAGACAAGTATTATTCACTTTCACAATGGTATCCTAGGAAATACACTATTAATTAAATCATAACCCCTCTTTAGATATAAAATATGAAAATCAAGAATAAGTTCAAACAATGGCATATTCAAGATTTTACATGACATGAGGTATTATATAATGTATAATTATATCATAATCAATATAAAAAATATGATGCATGTAAAAAAAATGAATTCTAAATATTTTTTATAAGATAAAATTTCTACAATCAATTTAAAAAATATCATAATGAAAATACATCATCCACCTCAAACACATACATTCTCGAGAACACTGACATTGAAAGTACTTCATTATGCACGTTAAATATGGACAATAAAATAATTATTCATAAATTCGTCTTTAAATTTATTCTACAAGCGATTCTTTATAATATTATTACTAAGAAGAATTAGGAGAAGAATCTTTCCATAAAATCTTTACATAGAATATAAATTGAGAGAGAACAAGAAAAAAAAATCAAAGAATATATCAAGAGAAGAATAGATTAGAGAAACAATTAAACGAGCTCAGGAATTGATATCCATGACCATAAATCAAGAGAAGAACTACTATGTTGTAAAATTAGAAATTTTTCTATGAACAAGATATAAATAAACTTGGTAACATTCTTAATACATTGTGTTATCCATTTAGTTTTCTCTATTAAAATTTACAAAGATTGTAATTCCTTAGTTTCTGAATTATCTATCAAGCAAAAAACCAACATTTGCAAGACGCCAAGACAAACAAACCTCATGTTCACCAGTTGCACTATTAGGCTATTAGCATAGTAAGCACTGGGTAATCGACGAGGCAGCGACATCGTGTGAGGAAGATGGAGGCATTGAAGCGGAGGAACAGTTGTAACACCTGTAAATTTATTTTTGTAACTATATGCATTTTAATGAATTTATTTTGGACAGATGTTATTGTCTCGAGGTCCATTTGTATGAATCTGTGGCTTTAAGCTTGGCCCTAGTTGGCTGATTGCTGTTTGTGTGTTTCCTGTGCTTGTGGCACAGCTCATTCCTATGCTGTGTGGACACGTGTGTGAGTCCAAGTGTGTGAGCCAATTGGTGAGGCGAATGGTTGAGCTTGTGTTTTGTTGGTGAGATGGGCAGTTGAGGGTGTGTTGGTGCACATGAGTGGCTAATTGATTGCATGCATACGTTCACCTTCCTCTTCTTCATGGCTTTTTAAGATAAAACTACCGCCATGCACGACTCCTCCTTCTTGTGCGGCTCCTCTTCCTTCTCGAGCACACCTTTCATTCCACTCCTCCACTTCCCCTCCACCTCACTCGCCACCCTCACCCCCCACTCTCCTTGTTCTGTCTTTCACTCATCTTCTTCCTCCTGTCTCTCCCACTCACTCTCTTCCTCTCCTTCCCTTATTTCTCCTCCCCTGCCTTCCTCTTTGTTTAGTGTGCTTAAGAGCGAGTGGAGCGTGCGATGGTGTGCGGCAATGTGGTGGAACTCCGGGGAGGTTCCCTAAGGTCAAGGAAGCTCCAGAGTGGTCGCAGGTCACAAGTGGTTGCAGCGATCGATCGGTGTTGACTTCGGTTAGTTAAAGGGCGTATTAAGAAACACACCTCACTTCTAATGTACAAATGCATGAAAAATGGTAGAATTGCCTAGGGAACATGTAATCTAGGCTAAATTTATTATTCTGAATTTATTGTAGCTTTTTTGATAATTAATTGGTGTTATGGTGGTGATTGTGTTTTGGGTTCTTTTGATCTCTACTACTTTGTGATTTTATTGCATGAGCCATGGTGCATGGATTTTGGTTTTGTTTATGTGGATTTGGAGTAGACTCAAGGGTCAACAACATATGTTTTATGTGAATTTTATTGTGGTTGTTTGACAGGTTTGTCCCTCACTGCCATTCGGGAGAAAAATCAAATAGAGGTTTGAAGTCGTTTTCTGGTTTCGTAGAAAACGACATACCGAGTCATTTCAGTATACCATTTTTCTGTCAGTTCTGATCCTCCTGGTCCTAGTTCAGTCGACCGAATCCCTTTTGTTTGTCATTTCAAGCCTTGAATGTTAACTATGCACTTAGTTCAGCTGACTAATCCTTTTCGGTCGATCGAATCATGGATTTTCATATGCCTGATTTGAATTTAGGTCGACCATTCTAATGCCCTGAGTCCAGTTTCCTCTATCGTTTCAAAATGGCGTGCCGAATCAGGCCCAAGTTGGTTTTGTAAAATGGCTTTCTAAGGATTTTCTAAATTAGTTTGTTTTGCCCATTTGACATAGATTGTGGACAATCAGTGGTGATCTTGTGAGACAACTAATGTATCAATTTTCTAGAGATTTTGGAAGTGTTTGCCAAAGATGTAAAATAGTTTTAAAAATAAATTTCAAAAAAATATGTTGACCCATTTTGGAAATGGTTTTCTGGTTTTCTATGTGTGGACCAAGATACTGTAGGGCTACGCTGTCTAGATCAGGGAGTGTGACGACGCTCTTGGGTGGTCAAGCACGTTACCTAAGTTGAGGCCGAGGACCATCAGACTATAGGCGAGCGTTCGTTGGATCTTGGAGGTATGACACTCCTTGACTGTCGTTCGTGGGATCAAGGTTGAGGTCTGTGGGTTGAGGTGTTTGTGACATAACGGGGAGATATGAGAATTCTACTGTCTTCGAGAGCACTGAAGCTCGGGTGTTGTCAAATGTGGAGGTATGAGACTCCCTCCTGATGTGGAGGACGCCGTGAGGAAGCATACCTTATGATGGCCAGAATAGGTGAGACACATGCTGCGTTGTTGGTAGTGTCCTGAAAGACAGGATTGCCTTCCTAGGAAGGATTAGCTTTGAGAGAGTTCTTTAGGTGGGAGAACCAACAATGGTTGGCTTCTGCATAGGATGGCACATCATGGCAGTCTAGTGCACTTCGGTAGCTACTTATGGCCAGAATTTGTTGGCTGACGTTGGACTTTTCGACTCACTTTGTGTGGTTTTGGGCTTGAGAGTCTTGCTTGTGATTTTAGACTAGTAGAGCCTCCGTTTGTTGGTTTAGGCCAGTGAAAACCTTGTTTTGAGGTTTTGGCCTGTTGGGCCTATATTCAGAAATTTTGGTAGAGTTTGGAAAAATGATTGAGAAATATTTTAAAAGGGAAATAATTATGATTTTTCTTTCCATCGTTTTTGTAGAGTGCGTGCTAGGTGACTTTTGTGACTCCCGTTGTTTCTCATTATTTTTAAGTTGCAAGTGTAGGTGAGCGTGTTTTATCATTTAGTGCATACAATTTGGAGTCTCATAGCTACACACACAGGTTTCTGATTATTAGATATTTCTGTTTCACTTTAATTTTCTGTAATTTAATTTTTTTTAATTATTATGGAAATTGAAAATGTTACAGCAATGTTGTGTGTAACGCAGCAACATGAGCTCCTCTAATGGAATCGTGGAAGGGGGAGGAAGGTCAAACCCAAATTGTCAACAAGACGTCGAGGTGGGGCTAGGGAGACAACTTGGTGAGTCCAGGGAGTGCCAGATGGGACTATCCAACTATGCCGTTGGGGGCCTAGGGGCATTGTTAGAGAGTCAGTGTGCCAGTGTACATATGCAAGTGGAGGAGGAGGATTGGACAGCTAAAGGGGGACATCGTAACGATCCAAATATTTGTCAACATTTTGAGTCAGAAATGTGAATTGAAGGGTGGGTGTATGTGTGTAGCATGACATATTCCATGTGTTTTATATAAAGCCTGGTATTTTCTACGTTCTACACCTACTAGCAATTTGGATTTCTAAAGTGTTAAATGTAGTCAGTATCATGTTTTATGTAAAACAAATGAATTTTCGCATTTTGTACCTTGAGCTATTTCTAGAAAAATTCTGGCAATGCCAATTGTCTATATTACTCATTCTTCTTTGAGGCATTCCTTCTCTCCTCTGATTCTCTAAGATTTCTAACAATTCCTAACTTACAAGAAGCTTACATAGTTAAGCATGGGGAAAGGAAGTAGATTTCCTCATGCACATTGAAGGTGAGAACTGAGGTGGGCTGCCAACAATCTTTTGTAATTCCAAACGTCGTGCTTCGTCGAAGAATTACCAGAGAGGTGCTACAACTTTGAGTTCGAGGTGGGTCTTATTTAGGTATTTTTGATGTTAAGTTCGCTTTTCTTCTTCCCTCTCATTTGGTATGCATGCATTAATTATTTGGGCTTGCAATGTTGCATGGATTGCCAGGGATTAATAGAGCTCAAGAGAGGCCTGGAGAGTGTTCAGACAATTGATCGGTGATCAAGATTGCAGAAGACCCTGTTGCATGGTGATGGGTTCACCTCTTGGAGCAAGGTACACCACATAGGATAATTTTAGTATAATTTTGACATTGAGTTCATGTTGCATGCTATAAAATAAGCTAAAATACAGTTTACATGAGTGCCATGAAGTTTTTTGGAACTTTGCATGCTTAATTCAAGAGGTTTCAAATTAATCGTTGCTGCCTGGGTGTAAGACACAACATCTAGTGCATTATGTGCAGAACGCATGATAGCACGCGTCTTATGCCTGTAATTCAGAATCTAATTGTTTCCCTATAGAAATTCATTGATGTAATGACCTAGGGCATTTGAGTTTTCCCTTAGTTACTCTAAAGTTTTATGAATGGTTTTGGATATGTTTCCATTAATTGAGCCTTTCTATTAGTGTGAGGTGCACTATATTTAGCATTCAAAACCATAGGCAGAGTGTAGGATGCGGAGGCTGACGCATTTTATGTAAAACGTAGGCAACTTAGCATTCTATACTTTATTTCAGAAACTTGAGAGTTGTCGCAACTAATGATAATTTTGAGATCTTTAGATTATTGTTTTTGTTGAATTTTTGGAGTCTTATATTACTCCATTTAGCTAAGTTCCTTATAATAGTTTTCTTCTATACTGTTTCTCAAAAGTGATAGATGTTTTCATGCTTTTTTGTCTTTTTGTCGTTACATGGCGGGATTTTAAGATTATTTATCAGATGTAACTTGGTTTGTGCTATGAATTTTGTTTAATGTTAGAGTCATTAAACTTGGGTCGCGCATGTTGCAAGTGTGGGTGGCTTACACTTGTTGGTCACGTGTTTCGGCCTATACATCAAGATGTTATGGTTATTGTGTTTACGTGTGTTTTGTGTTTATTCAAAAAGGGTTTTCGAATGTTTTCCATTGATTTCTGTTTGTGAAGACTAAGAGATCAAAGAGATTGAGGTCAGTGAACGAATATCACTGAGCTAGAAGTCTAGGAACCAAGAGTACTGGAGGATGATACTGATAACTAGATTAAGGACGATTGATACCTCTAGAATGTCATGTATGAGGCTTATGTTGAGGTTCTGAGTTGAGTGTCGATCGGGTTAAGAGTGAGAGTCCTTGGATGACAAGGGTGAAGAGACTAGGATATTAGTAGGGTTAGGGGTTTAAATTTTTCTTAGTAGGCCAAGGTTGCTAATAGTGTGTATCCTGTGAGTGTTGCCGAAAGCATGATATGCACGTGTCTTGCTTTTGTTGACATCCCAAAGTGGAGAATTTGAGGGCTTGTTAGAGAGGAGGGATCTAGGACAAGTGGACTCCTTTGTAGGATAGCTCGTCCATGGAAATGTAGTGCGTTTAGTAGCTACTTATAGTCGATGTCGGTTACTTTAGCCTAAGTGAAACAACATGTGTGTGTGTGTGTGTGTTGATGAGGTGTTCTTTATGTAATATAGAGTATTCATGCACTGTTGGTTGTCTGGTATATACATTGAGTATACGAGATCAGACCATGTTTTTTGAATTACTCAAAGATAACTGAGTGTTCTGTATTGTGTTAAGTTTATAATAGATTTATTATTGAGATTTTTGATGTATGTTGAAAAGCACCATATTTTTTTGCTTCAATTATTGTAACTTTGACATTTAAGAAGTACAGTGGACCCGATTTTAGTAGATTGAGTAGATCGTAGCTTGAGGTACATGTTTTAAAGTTTTATATACATACTCTTGGTTGATTTTGGTATTTAAGTTTTACTGCCTGGATGTGTTCTTAGGGAAAATTGTAACTAGATGATCTACAGTTCGTCTGGCGTGTTGGATTCTTGTGTTTTGAGCGCATGTCACGTGTGCACGTTTTGACTAATTTGTTATTAGGTTGACATTTTAGTATATTTAATATTATTTTTCTAATGCATATCTTTGTGACTTATATGTATTATGATTTCAAAGTTTTTCACTATATTTTTGAGACATCAATATTGGGATGCCAATGTGGTTTGTAGTGGTGGTTTTCAAGTGTGTTTTCCAGTAGATTTTTGATATTGTGTGGTGATGCATGCACTAGTTTGGTGCATCATGTTTTTTTTGTGATTTTGATATTCAACATCAATGCTGTAATGTCAGCATTTGTTCTGTGGATTTTCGCATATTGAGGTGGCATGTCATACCTACACATCCCACAAGTGTTTTTTGATTTTATCTTGTGTTGATTCTCGTTTTATGTTCTTAGCAGTTTTGTGTATTAAGTGATCTTTTTAGTGGTCACTGAACATGTGTATTTTGTTTTGTTTTAGATAGATGTTCTGTCCTTATGCTGTTATTAATACTTTAGTATTTGAACTAGGATCTAGTGTTTATTTAAAAAAATTATGTGAATTATTAGATTGTTGACGAATGAGGTCATTACAATCATGCCTTAGTTTGGTTTTATTTCTGGTTAATTATACATAAGTCTCCTTTTTTTTCAAATCTCTGAGCTCAAGTTGGTATTAATATTCTATTAGAATTATTATTCTATTTGGAAGTAAAAGATTTCTCAATATGAATAAATCTGCATTGAAAGTTATTCTGGTTTGTTATAAATTAGGAATAAGTGGTGAGATATACATATAATTATAATTTAGTTAAATTAATATATATATATATATATATATATATAATATTAAATAATTTTTAAATTATATAATACTATATTTGAAATTATATAAAATTGTCTATTTCTAAAGAAATAAAATTTTGTTTGAAATCAAAATAATAGTATTTTTTTAGTAATTATTCTTTATTTTAAAAATGAATATGTATTTTTTTATTAAATTAGCATTATTTATCTAAAATAATAATAATAATATTTCATAAATAAATTTTATTTGAAATCATATGATATGCTATTTATATTTAATATTATTTTATTTAAAATTATATTAAATAATATTTTAGAAATAACTAATATTGTTAATTATATTAATAGTATTTTATAATGTACAATATTAAATAGGATACATTAAATAATTATCATTGATATGTTAAATATGTATTATTCCATAACCAAGATGTTGATGTACGTATACTATTGGAATAGAATAGGTCAAATAACTTGTCAAGATAATTTTATTCCACCTTCCCATTAGAATTACTATTTTATTATATGAGATATAGAATAGAAATTGCTATTCTATTTTTATCTATTTTTTAATAAAGTAAATGAAATTATAATTCTTATTTTAACTTTTTTTGCACTACTAAAGTCGAACCTACAACGATCAGTGTAAGATCATTATCCAACCACACGGGTGACCGTCTAATTAAAATATTGTAATTCTTACGCTAACTTTATTTTAGATGTTATTCTACAACCAAACAAAAGCTCAGCGTTTTAGCTCCTTATGGTAAAGGCTTTATATATAGACTGATACGCCATAGCCATTAATGGCTTAGCTCCGAAGGAGAGCGAGAGACAGAGAGTATGTGTGTCTGGGAGAGAGAGAGAGTAGGAAATCGTGAGCACGATGTTATGCTGATGAGAAACGAATATTTTCAGAGAATATCATCAAATAAGGAAGATGTCGTGGGACATGATAAGAAAATGTTTTTATTTATTCTCTTTGCTGTTTAGTTCTTCTCTTTATCGAGAAAGTCCCATCTTATTCTATTGTATTTGATTTTTATTTTTTTTTGAAAATGGTAATCTATTAATTGATCTGGAATTCAATCACACCAAGTCTAAAACCATAATAGAGTGCAGTTCATCACCAAAATACAGACCTGGTGGAACGGAACGAAAATTCCTACCTCAAAAAGAAACACAGCCAACATCAGGCTAAACCAGAGTATTCAAAATACATCAAATTGTAAAGTTCGATTAACAAAACATTAATCATGAGATGGGATTTCATCCACAGTAATCTGGAGGGGCTGGTTGGGATCCAGAGGCCTGTTAATTTGGGGAGCATGAGTTGCGTGCTCCATTGCCCTTTCATGTTCCAAGGCTGATACTGTACGAAGGGCCTCTTTTTTTTCAAAGCCTATACCCAAGTATTTAATTCAGCAATGACAAACAGATAAAATTTTGTTAATAATAATATAAGAAGTTTTACACATTCCCCTAAAAATTCTGTTATTCTGTTTCTTCCATATAGACCATAGAATAATCTGAATCAATGTGTGTTTGCCTTGAAAGGAGAAGTCAGTTTTTAGGGGAGGAATGAACGAAAATAAATCAGCAATAAAACATATAACAGGATAAAACATATAACAGGATATAAAGGACCTTGAATAAAAGTAGTCCATGTAGTTGTAGCAAAGGAACAATTGATGAATAAATGATTAGTTGTTTCCTCAAACCCTCTACAAAAGATACATATTTCAGAACCATTCCATCCCCTTTGGCAAAGATTGACTTTAGTTAGAATCTTATTGAATAAAGCCAACCAGGAAAATAGTTTAACATCTAAAGGGACCCAACTGAGCCAGATATGATCGTGAAATTGAAATCTAAGTCCACTATCATTTATAACATTGTAACCGGACTTGACAGTATAGCAGTTTTTAGAAGGAGTCCAGTCCAAAGTGTCCTCTTCAGGACAAAGCATTATATTATTTAGAATATTTGTAAGGATGTCAGCCTGAGTTTGAATATTGACTATGTTTTCATATGATGTAGGACCAATATATAACTTATCAAAATCTGCTCGATAGATTTCAATTGTTTTTACAATTGAAGCCTTTTTAAATTTAGCCAGCTTAAAAAGATCTAGGAGAATCTTATTTAGTTTTTCCCCACATCATCATTAATTTTCCCAGAAAATAATGTTATTACCATTTTTTACTTGAAAAGTGGTGAAATTATTGAATAAATTGAAACAACCTTTTACTTCCTGCTAGATTGGAGAAGCTCTTTCAGTTGATGTATGTAGAAGTGCCCCTCGCCATGATCTAGAAAAATATCTTGCTTTTAAAATTTCTTTCCACTTTAAAGAGTAAGAGTTAGAAAGTAGCTGTCATAGCAACTTAAATTTTAGAGCTATGTTAAAACTTTTAATGTTTATGATTCCACATCCATTATGAGCTTTTGCTCTGCAAAATGTTACCCATTTAACCAAATGGGAAGTGGAGGAAGAAGAAGAATATGATTTCCAAAGCAATTTACATCTTAGTTTATCAATTGTTTTCTCCACATTAACTAGCAAGTGAAGAACAGAGAGGTAATAGGTAGGGATGGCTTAGAGTACTGAATTTACCAGAGTTAGTCTACCACCTAAAGATACTTGCTTGGCCTTCCAAAGAGAGAGTTTTTTTGATATTTTTTCGATAACTGGTGACCAATCTGTAACATTGGCCCTCTTAAAGTGTAAGGGTAAATCCAGATATCTGATAGGAAGAAGGGATGTAGAACATCCAAGAATATGGGAAGATCTAATGGTGGAGTCATCAGGAACCCCAATACTAGTGAAAGAAGATTTCTGAAAATTTATTTTTAATCCAGAACAAGTTTGAAAGCAACACAGAATCCTCTTAATGTTAATTATATTTTCCTCAGTAGCTGATAAAAATAATATAGTATCATCTGCGTATTGTATATTAACTATGTGTGGTCCACCATTAGGCAGCTGAATGCTTGAAATCAAATTGTTTTTCACAACAAGTGATAACATCCTATTGAGGATGTTAGTAACAACGATAAAGAGTAGGGGTGATAATGGATCTCCCTGTCTTAATCCATTAGAAACTTTAAAAAATCCTTTGGGAGAACCATTAATTAAAATAGAAAATCTAACATGGGAAATGCACATCTTGATCCAATTTGTCCATTTGGAGTCACAGCCCAGTCCTGATAGGGAATCCAATAAAAAGTCCCAATTAACATTATCGAATGCTTTCTCAAAGTCCAATTTTAGCACATACCCAAGGATACCCACCACTTTCATATAGTGCAGTGTTTCTTAAGCCACCAAGAAACAATCTCCTATATATCTTCTCGGGATAAAAGCACATTGAGAATTATCTATAACTTTATCAATAACAGGGGAAAATCTTGAAACTAGAGTCTTAATGATGATTTTGTACAGACTATTAGCTGGACTGATAGATCTGAAATCTCTAATACATTGTGCACCTTCCAATTTAGGAATAAGGGAGATAAAGGTTTGATTGATGGGTTCTAGAAAATCAGTATCTGTGGAAGCATGTAGACTGTTAAATACCTCAAGAGCATCTAATTTTACTGAATTTCAGAACTGATGGAAAAAACACAGAGAAAATCCATCAGGACCAGGGGCCTTATCTCCAGACAGTAGCTTAACATTTTTGTAGATTTCTTCTAGAGAGAAGACTTATTCTAAGGTCTCTGGGTTTTGAATTTTTGTAGGAATTAATATGTCCCAATTCAGAGTTGGGATATATTCTTTAGGTTTATTGAATAGTCTTGAAAAATGTTCCTCTACTTCCTTGGATATTATAGTGAGGGAATAGGTAATGTTGTCCCTAATCTTCAGGGAGTGGACGGTATTCTTTCTCTTCCTACACTTAACCATGTTGTGAAAGAAGGATGTATTTAAATCTCCTTCTTTAAGCCATTGAATTCTGGATTTTTGCTTCTAGTAAACTTCATGTTCTTGAAGCAAAATGTAGTGTTCATTCAAAAGATCTCTCTTTAAAATCAAAAGATTGTTTTGGATCTGGTAGGATTCTGCTATAGCATCAATGAGAGCAATTTGAGATTCAACAGACAGTAATCTGTTATATCTTTCCTCCCTAACAAGTCTAATCCAACCTCTTATCTGCTTTTTTAGAAGTTTCAGTCTGAATGCAAATTTCACTACAGGTGAGGTGGAAAGACAAATATTATGGGATTTTTGCCAGCAATTTTCTATGAATGGTACAAATCCCTCAATAAGGAACCAAGATTTATAGAATTTAAAAGGAATAGGACCCCAAACTATGGGTATGGTGTTAAGAGTGATAGGAATGTGATCAGAGGCCACCTTAGTATTGCCCAAACAATAAGAGTTAGGGAATTTATCTGCCCAATCTAGTGATACGAGGAATCTATCAAGTTTGACCATAGTGGGTTGGGATTGCATGTTAGACCAAGTGTATTTAAAATTACTGGAGATAAATCCACTAAAAAGTTACTGTCTATAAAAGCATTGAAAAGTTTCATATCAGATGTTATGGAACGTCTAGTAGAATGTTCATGGGGATATCTAATTAAATTAAAATATCCCCAATGACCCACTTGGTATTCACCCTTTTGCTAAGGGAATTTAGTTCCTCAATAAATTCTGTTTTAAGTCTGTGATTATAAGGACCATAGACACCTGTGAGCCATCAATCAAATCCATCTGAATGATTTCTAAAGTTTAAAGACAGACTGTATGAAGCAGATACTGTATTAATCAATGTTTTATCTCTATTATCCCATCCAATTAGAATCCCCCCTGAGGCACCTATCGATGGAATGAAAGACCACTGATTTAAAAGTCCAGCTCCCAGGGATCTAAAAATACTGGGAGAAAAATTCTCTAATTTAGTTTCACTAATTATTAAAATGTTACATTTATTGGTTCTAATTAAATTGTTAATGACTCTTTTTTTCCCTCTGGAACCCAACCCTCTAATGTTCCAAGCTGAAATGATCATAGATATTGGGGGGATAAAGAAAGAGAAGCAAGGTTCTCAACTAAATTTGCATTATCCTTTAAATTGATACAAGGTAGACCTTAATCATCTCTAACAGAGTCAAGGAATTTCTTAACCTCTACTGTGTTAGTCAGTAAAATACCCAATTTCCCGCAAAAACTAATAAATTGCTCATATGACTCCCAATTGAGTGCATCATGCAACAAATGACTAGCATTCTCACTAGAATTTGAACTATCAAAACCAGTGTGAGCTGAAGCAGACTTATCTGGATGTAAATCTGTATTCCAAGGGATAGAATTTACACAGGGAGAATCACTTGTACCTGGGGCATGTATAGGAGTGGAGGGATGGGTCTCTGAGGCAACTTCTGAAGGACCACCCATGTCGTCCTTCTCCAAGCAGTCGTAGACAGAAAGCATCTTTTTAAATTTAGCCAGAGATAAATTTCTTCCTTTGATTTCAGCTTCCACAAATTTGGATGCTTCTGCCACAGTAGGCCTGGCCCCAGCAGTAGGACTGAAGTCATGTTCAGCACCAGAAACAGGAGAAGGAGTGGGCAAGATGCCCGTAGAGTTTACAGAGGGGGAAATGGTGGGATTGATGGGTCTGGTCCAAACGTTCTTATTACCCCTAGAATTTTTGTTACCCTTACCACCCCTCCATACTCTATTATGCTTGAAAGGCTTGCGAGTAGGATGGAGACCACTAGAACCAAATGAGGATGGTAGGGTCTTAGAAGGCCAAGCAGGGAGAGAGCTTGTGGTGGCGCTGGAAAGGGAGGAGCTAGAAGGGCAGATGTCCCAACTCCGTCTGTATCGAATAGGGTATACTAAGTTACCAAAAGTAAAGAAACGAGAGTCAGTGACGTCTTTCCCTGGATGGACCTTAATTCGAACCCAAGAATACCCCAAAAATTTTGCAGAATCAATAGAAAGGTCTACTTCGAGCAACTTAGCTAAACTTGAGATCATATGGTGAAAAACATCTACATTCCAAAGATAATGAGTAATGCCTTCTAACCTAATCTACACCCCTTCTTCCTTCAGAGTATGAACAGCATTGGAATTGAGGGCCCAGGGGATGAAAGAGGCTGAGATCATTTGCAAAGATGCTCCATACATGTTCAGATATTCGTTCCTAACTTTTGTTGAAGGGCCTTGCACTTCTGAAGTAGAGGTTCAAGCATTCTTTCCCGACAAATTTCTGTTGGTCTATTGTATTTGTTAATTACAATAAATCATACAATCATTAGCACAAATTACTTTTAACGTTGTAACTAACAAGGTACAAAAGCCACGTGTTAGATTTCAATCATTTTTATGACATGTTATTACTGTTTTTGTGTTTTTTTTTCCCCTGTCGCATGTGTTTGTCTTGTTTTCGCACGTTCTATGCATACAATGCCTTCGTGTCCAAAGATTTCAGTTTTATCTTCTTGTAAAGTCTTCAATTTAATACATTTTACTTATGAATTTTGATCTGATATCCTTATGCTTATGAGTATTGATCTGCCATGTCGCACACGACACTTTGCCATATACTTATTAACATATATAAATTCCTTTCAGTATATCATCTCAAGTTTTCAACTTTTCCACAAGTCTTGTTGATTTTGATTGGAGGAGGAATTTTATCATCAAATATTAGCGAATGGTTAAGAAAATTATGTCCAAATCTGTCTTTCTTCGGTGGTCTCTCCGTCTCTGCCGCTGCGGTACCAGAAAAAGAGACCTTGGACCATGTAGATAAAGAGAACACATGGTAAAACATAAAAATCCACACCTTCAAGCAAACATAGAAGCTAGAGACACTGAGAGAGACACTGAGAGAGACACATATGGTACAGAAAAATGGTAATAAAATGGCGAGAAGGGTCTTCTTTGTTTTTTAGTCTTTGTCATCCTTCACACAATGGCCCTGCCCTACACATCTGCTTCTCCTCGTTCTGCAAATCAATGAACTCCCAGACGCCGGATGACAGACGTTAAGATGGTTGGCAGCATGCTAAGAATGCCTTTACTCGGCTACTTTTAACCTCTTTTGGCCACTTCTGTTCGTCTTCTCTGCTCACTCTTATCGAAACAGTCACCGTCTCTCCTTCGTAGCAATGGCTTTCTTCGAGACCCAACAAACCAAACCATGAAACCCACGGGGCAAAGTAAAACCTGTGTTGTGCAAAAAATGTGGCAAAATTAAGAAAGCACGTGGATGGTCTCTCCCCACGCAGTAGTAGTCAAGCTGTATCGGCTTTACCCAGCGGCATGAGACGAACTGCAACATGCAACTCTTGCTTCACCAACTCCTGACCAGTTGTCCATGACTACAACTGTAGAAAAAGTTTCCTCTGCTCTAAACCCTAACTCCATCAACGTTGCAAGATATGAGGTATCGCCGATGCTCTGTCCATTTCCAGGCTAACTCCGCTTCCAGTTTCAACTTGATAGCTTTCAAAAACAGACTCTTAAAGGAGGATGAGAAGCTAGAAGCTCTGGAGACTGCATCTCTTTCCTCCTTGGTATCTTGCCGACGCCGCTCCTCTTCCAATAAGGTAGAAGAACAACAGGTATGCTCTTCTGTTAGATCTGTTGTCCTTCCCCCTCGCTGGTCCCCAATCCGAGGACTGGCTCTGTGGTTGTCTCTGATCTGTCTACTGGTGGATTAGGGGTGTGCCCTCTATTTTGGGGGAGGACTCCTTTTACTATGATTTGCTTCGAGGAAATCCGACACCCTTGAAGATTTAAGGGACACTATTTTGCTGATTCTTGCCTGGATCTGTATGTCAATATTGCCATTAGTATCGATTTTTTATCACCTTTTAGATTTGGTAATCTTACTCATTGCATCCTTAAGAATAGTATGTATTTTAGTTTTTTTTGTGAGAATTTTAGTCGTGATTTGGTCTACCTGGGGGTTCAGAGGTTCTCTGTGCTGAGATGCTCTGAGACAAGGGAATTTGTGTCGGTCCTTTTTCGCTCTAGCTGCGATTGGGTAGAAGAGGGTTATGATGTATCCAATCGACGATCTAACTGGAATGAAGATCAATCTCTTGTTTTAGAACAGTGGCCTCTGTCCCCAACAAATTCCCTCTTCTTCCTAGATGCCTCATCTAGGGTTTTCCCCTCGTCAGTAGGAAGTCGCCGGTTCATCGGAGTAGAGGAATTGATTTGGGGTGGTCCCGAAGACCATAAATGCGGGTCTGACATATGTGTTAATGCCTCACCAAATGTGTGGAATTTTTCCACATTTTTCCTGCCTAATCCACTGTCTTATAATCTGTTTTGTGGCTCCAATTGGTGCTTAAAGAATAGTAAACTCGGGGAGGGGGGGGGGGGGTCTTAATAGTGTTAATTATTATAGACCCGGAACGTGCATGGAGCGGGTTGCGGGGCTGAATCGGGCGGACTTACCTCTGGTTCGCTGAACTGCATTAATGAAGGACATGATGGCAGACGAAAACACTTCATTTTCTCCTACGAATGCCTCCCATATCTCTGACAATAGGATTTTGTCAGAAAAAGAGTCTTCGTTATTGTCTTGTCTTACTTCTTCACCACGTTACTCCTATATTGGCGGTTCAAGTTCTGGGGTTCCAGATTCCCACTTCTCTCCCTTTGCATCTCTTTCACCTAGTAACTCTCCAGAGACTCGAGTTACATCTAGAGCTCTGAGGAAACCTGCTCCAGTGACAACTAAGGAACCATCTGTGGTTACTGAAGATTCTCTTGATCACTGGGAAGTGATCAACCGAAGAAAGAAGACCTCGTCCCTTGTAAGTTTCTGTAGAAAACACGGTAGATGTTTCACTTGTGGTCTCCGTGGTCATGTTAAAAGATTCTGTAAATACAAGGACTCTTGTTTTAAGTGTTCATCTCTTACTCATTCGGTAGCTATCTGCAAAATTCCTACAGGAAGCAAAGCCTGTCTCTACTTCAGCGAAGATCGTTGGGCTCTCTCCTCACACCCCAAACATCCTTCCCCTTTCTGCATCTGCTTATGATCAACTTCATTATCTATCCTACTGTGCGATAGTTACCTCCCATACCCCGCACCTATCTAAGTTCACTCTAGAGGAACACCTGCGCATGAACTGGCCTGCCTCCATTTTTGAGGATGTCGTGGATTTTTCTCCTGGTAAGTTTTTGATTAAGTTTCCCTCCAGCTCTTCTCGGAACGAGGCACTCAATCATTATGGGTCCACCTTACAAATGCTGTCAGCGTCCTATGTCCCTTGGGCCATAGCGGTTTTCACCTTGAAAGAAGAGGGAGTTTGGATCTGGCTGGAGGGTATATCTCATCACCTCTGGAATATTGACCTTTTCTCCTTCATGGTCTCCAAATTCGCTGATATTTTAGAAGTTGATACCTCCTTTGACAGGTTTAAGTTTCTAGACTTTGCGAAAATCAGGATTCGACTTCATCCTAGAAAGGAGATCCTGGATACTTGATTCTTTGCCTTTGGTAGGCTTGTTTATCCCATTAAATTCAGGAATTGTTGGGACCTCTGTCTGTCTTCTTCTTCTGTACCAGCCTCTCTTCCCCCTTGGCCCAAAAAATCTAGCATACCCTCCTCCTTTGCTCCTAGGAGGCTACCACCTACTCGTAGGCCTCTTAAAAATAACAAGGGATGGAGGGGGAGGGGGGGGAAATGGTAAGGGTCCCCAACCTGGAAAGAATGTTTGGAGTAGAACCACCAGTCCTTCCTCATCAATCCAACCTGTCTCTGCTCCCACTTCTGCGGGCATTCTTCCAACACCTACCTTGCCATCTTTTGGTGGCCCTTCCGCCTCTGTCTCTGCCACTGGAATTCATACATCAGACAATCATGGGCTCTCTGATGCTACAAAATTTGTGGAAGAGGAAATAAGAGCAAGGAACATTTCTCTGGCTAAATTTAAGAAGGTTTTAGTGGTATTTGACTGCTTAGAGCAGGATGATTTGGGCTCTGGCATTGGGAATAGGCCGTTATCTCAGCCAACTACCCCTATACATGCTCTAAGTAATTCTACTCCTTTTTCTGAGCATTTTGAAGAGTCAAATACTCTCTTTGGCATGAATAATATTACTGGGAATATACCTGTTAGAAATATATCAGGTTATTTTGATGATTATACAAAGGTAATTAATTGTTGTAAACTAATACTTAGAAAAAGGATTAAAGATGTTAAGGACAAAAATCATATATTCTTTAAGATTCTCAGTTCATAACAAAAACGCCATACTGAAGATATTTCGGCATACCGTTCATACAAAAACGGCATACCGTAAGAGAAACGGCATACCGAATCAGGGAAAAACGGAACATGAGTCAGAAGAAACGGTACACTCATCAACCTTCCGTTTCCATAAAGAAGAAAAGCAAATCGACATACCGAAGGAAAAACGGCATACCGAATCAGA